>PVJO010007872.1:0-78865 GCA_004026905.1 Hystrix cristata | reverse complement strand
AACGACTCTCACAGTTGTGATTTCTATTTTACCCATCGTTTTCCTCTGGATGGTTTTTCTTGTGACCGTTTACTCCACAGAATATCCATAGGCTTTTTCTAGCCTGATGTTGAGGGATTGTTTTAGGAGGCCACAGCCTGGCGTCCTGGTCGCTAGTCAGCCGAGGGTGGTGTGGGCCAGGACAGCAGTCATCATGCCAACAGTGTGCAGGCTTTACATGCCGTTCTGTCTTTCCTTGCTGCCACCCCGAGTGAGGTCACCTGTGACATGTACTGTTTATGTTCTTGAAGATAAGAAGCCCATGTCTTTTGTCTGACTCTTAAGTGTCTCTACTTATGGAATTAATCAGTGACATTATTTTACAGAATCAGAGAAAGATCTTCGATATATTGGCAAAATTTTGGATGGATTTTCCTTGGCTTCTAAACCTTTATCATCTAAAAAAGTAAGAAAACTTTTTTATTGAAACAGTTTTTCTTTTTTTGGTTTGGTACGATTGTGTAATCTGAGTTGCTATGTTAACTGAAAAGATAGGGAAATTCTCTTTTCCAGAAAAACATATTCTGAAGCTGATTGTGGTGGTGCATGCCTGTAATCCCAGCACTGGGGAGGCTGAAGCAGAAGAATTGTGAGTTTGGGGCCAGCATGGACTACGTAGCAATACCATGTTTGAAAAAATAGTCTGTAGTAGAAGCATCAGTCAGTAGCTATGTTATGTTCAAAACATTAATTGTTCTTCCAGCTCCCTGCCCCCGTATGGGGGGATAGAACTCAGGGGTCTCCTCCCATCAAATGACATCACCAGCCCTTTCTTTTTTATTTTTGAGACCGGGTCTCACTAAATTGTCTAGACTGGGCTTGGATTCACAGTACCCCTGCCTCAGCTTCCTAAACCGCTGAGATTAAAGGTGTGCACCATTGCACCCAATTTAATTGCTAATCTATTAAATCCCAACTTCACGGTTTTGGGGGGAGGCTGCTAGGAATTGAACTCAGGGCTTTGTGGTTGCTGGGCAAGTGCTCTACCACTTGAGCTAAATCCCCAGGCCCCTCAACTTCAAATTAATGCTTATTTCCATTAAAAGGGACGTACGAGGGCTGGAGATGTAGCTCAGTGGTGGAGTATGTGCCTATCATACGCAGGGGCCTGGGCTCTATCCCCAGGACTGTGGATACCATTCTAGGTGCAATATAGCTTCAGGAAAAGTAGGAAAGTTCCCCCAAAGCATTGGAACCCACAGTCCTGATTCCTCCTGACCCTCTGAAGCTGATGCAAGCCAGATTCCCTGGACTCTGTAGCAGCGGCTGAATGTGGTGGGGAAGAGGACAGCAAGTAGGTCGGGTCCAGGGAGAGCTCGTGGGCCTCTCTGGACAATCTCGTTTTTGTGCGGATTTGTAGCGGCACGTGTGAAAGTGTGCTCTCAGGCCAAGCAGGGGTCGGTGAGCAGGCACTCAGAGCTGGATGTGGGTGCCACAGCTCGGGGGCGGGGCACCTGGCCACCTACAGTGTCAGCATTTCTTGTTTAGATTGTGCCACACCCTAAGCAGCTTTTCTTTTTTCATTCATCGAACATGTGTTGAGCACCTCTAAGACGTGGCCTGTGGTTTTTCAGAATAGAGGAGGCCAGGGGCAGTGCAGCCTGAGAAACCACACTCGGCCTTACAGAGGCTTGGAAGTGTTCAGTTGTGATAGTGAAGACGTTCTAACAGCAAACAGATATATTTAGAACGGTGTTAGATATGTAGTAAGCTGCTCTTATTACCAGAAATGTCAAATATTTCCAAAGGGGAATATGAGATTTTTGACATGTGGGAAAAGGAGGCATAGCTTCAAATGATACAGAAACACTCATTTGACTTAGAGCTCGAGGATAAACTGTCCTGGGCTTGGGACTGTGGCTCAGGGGTAGAGCGATGTACTCACAGAGCCTGCATCAGCCCAGCATCCGGCGGACACACAGGACAACTAAGTCACAGGCCCAGCGAGCCCCATCAGTGAGGCTGAGTCCCGGAGTCCCAAGAGAGCGACTCAGAGGGGCTCTGTTCACCTAGCCTTTCACAGGCCGGAAGGGGTTCTAGGTCAGTGGCTGAAAACCCAGCCGCTGCGTTGAGAGGCAGAACAGAACAGGGACTTGGCAGGGAGAAATGCTTTGAATAATGGAGGATATAAAGATGAGGCCTGCACACACCCCTCTTTTCTACCAGGTGCCCGATCTCCTTTCCTCTCTTCTTTTGCTTTCCTTTGGCTTTCTTGCTTCCCCCCACTGGCTTTTTTTTTTTTCTTCTTTTTGCAGTACTGGGGATTGAACCCAGGGCCTTCACACTGAGCTACATCCCCTGTCCAAATTTTTAATTTTTTTTATTTTGAGACAGGGTCTTGCTAAGTCACTGAGTTGTCTAGGCTGGGTTTTAACTTGTGATCCTCCTGCCTCATCCTCCTAGAGTGCTGGGATTACATGTGTGCACCCCTATGCCTAGTTCCTTTCTTCCCTTCCTCCCTCTTTCCCTCCCTGCCTCCCTTCTGCTGGAGATTGAACCTGGGGCCTTGCCCATACTAACCATGCAAGATGCAAGCTACATCCTCAGCCCTCTGGGTTTTTGTGTGTGGTACCATGAGAATGTTTTGTGGCTAATTTTGGAGCCTCTGTATTTCAGAGAAGGTAATCAGGATGATATGTGGGAAAAAAAAAAAGTAAAAGAGGTTTCCTGACAATGCTAATGTTACTCTGGCCTGGTCTTTCATATTGCCACATGTTCGACCCAGGTTATACCCGACAACCATCTAGGGTTTGGGAAACTCCGATTATATCAACCTTGGGGAGGGGAGGAGGCATCTGTGTTGTGGAAATCGGGTACACACGGGAGGCAAGTCCCGTGTGTACCTGGACCAAGAACCGTGGCCAGAGAGGGGACTAGGCTGCTCCTGCCTCAGAGTTCAGTGGTGATTTGGCTCCGACTGTTAGGAAGCTTCAAAATCTAGAAACAGGCTAAACGGAGCTGTGTGTTAAGACGTGTTTGTTACATCAGGAACAAGGGAGACCATTTAGTGTAGTTATGTTAAAATATCTAATATCGGGCTGGGGGTGTGGTTTGGTGGAGAGCGCTTGCCTGGCATGCACCAGGCCCTGGATTGGATCCCCAGCACCACAAAAAACCAAAAGAAAGTAATACTTTCTTTCTTTTTTTTTTTTTTTTAAAGAAAGTAATACTTTCTTCTGACCTCTCTGTCTGCCATCATAAATGCTTTCAGAATAAAAAACTCTTGAACTTCCTAAATATATTTAAATTTCAGTTATCATTTGAATTATTAAAAATATTTTGGATCAAAAAGTAAGACCCGAAGTTTCAATTTGGAACTGAAATGTAACCAGAATTCTGAATTTAAATGTAACTAATTTAAAGTATTATCTTTTCAAAGGCTCGATCGTGCTTTTCTAAATTTTCTGCTTTAGAATGGTCTAGTTCTGCTTGGGTTGTTACACTGTGTTATCTGTAAGCATCTTTGTTGTTTTTATCATATAAAACATGCACAGTCTCATTTCTGTGTAGAAGTAGGCAGGGGTTTCATTCATGTGAGCCCTGGAGCAGCGTGACTCTGGTGGCCCTCCGAGGACCACAGTGGCTGTGGCCTGGGAAGGGCTCTGTGGGTCATACTCTGAGGTACAGTCATGGGTTTCCTTGGTTACGTCAAACATGATCATTTTGCAGCCTGTATTTCCCGGGTTTTGTTTCGTTTTAAGATTTATCCACCCCCCGAGTTGCCAAGAGACTATCGACCGGTACATTATTTCAGACCTGTGGTGGCCGCCACCTCCGAGAACTCCCATTTACGTCAGGTGTTGTCAGAGTCGGCTGGAAGGACAGAGCACGAGCCAGCGACACACAGTCGGCACCAGCTGAACGCCGCCAAGCGGGGGGAGTTGCTGGGAGAGATGCCTGTCCAAGGTGCGTGTTGCGAAGAAGACTGAAACCATCGCACTGAAAAAAGTCTATCTTAGCAAAGTCAGAATGGAAAGTTGTACTTTTCCCTCTGAAGTTCTTCATGTGGTTTTGTCTTCCCAAACTGTAGGCATAATGTCATTCGTTGTGAACAGCATATGTAATAGCGTACATACCCTTCACTTTTTCAGGCCCATCTTTCCACTTTCGGTTTGGTGAAAAATTGCAACTTCTGCCTTAAGCTCACTTGTTTTTAGGCATTTCGTGATGATCCAGGAGTGTGGTACCTGGGCCTCCTCTACATGGCCAGGGAAAGTACGCTTTTTCCCTTGAGGGAAAGGTTGGGCAGCTCCGCTTCTGAGAGCCCAAAAGGAATGAGTGTGTCTAAAAGTCTGGAAGAATGTGGAGGATTCCCTGCAGGGTGCAGTGCAAGGACACGTAGGAGAGGTGGCCTTGGGTTTTGAGGGCAGGGGCTCTGCAGCCTCATTGTGTGGGAGCTTAATGTTGTCTCCATATGATCGGCCGAAACAGAACACTGTGTCCCACGTCCCTTCCTCCATCTTCTCCATGTCAGTCAGCATCCCTCCAGCCACCACCGCTCAGACCAGAAGGGAGGAGTCCCAGTTCTCACCCCGACCCCGCCACTGGCAGATCCCTCAGCTCTGCCTCTGACACTTGGGACTCTGTCACGTCTCTGCACTCCACTGCTCCGTCCAGTCTGGCCTGTCTTCTCTCACGTGGCCTGCAGCAGCAGCCTCCTTTCCCCTCCTGCTCGTCTGTGGTCCGTTCCTTCAGCAGCAGCTGGATGGGCGAGTTACCTCAGCATTTCCCTGACAGCTCGCCAGAGACAGACGCGCTCCCCGCGAGGCCCTGTGGTCCAGCCTCATCGCCTCTGTGCCCGTGAACCTGCCAACCATGGTGCCATCTCTGGGCCTGTGTGTTTGGTGTTTCCTCTGCCTCTGTTCCTCCCTCATATTTTGCAAGTCTATTCTGTGGTGTTTTTTTGTTTGTTTGTTTGAGACAGTCTTGCTATATAGTTCAGGCTGGCCTTGAGCTCAACTACATAACCCAGGCTGGCCTTGAACCGTGACAATTCTTCCTCAGCCTCCTGAATGCCAGGATTACAGGTTTGCACACACCTGACTGGCCTGTGGTTTTTACTTAGGACTTATTTCAAATATATTCTCTACTCCGCCATCACTCCTTGCACCACAGAAGATTGAACCCAAGGCCTTCATATCCAGCTACATTCTCAACTCTTTTTATTTTTTATTTTGAGGCAGGGTCTTGCCAAGTTACTGATTTGACCAGGCTGGGCTTGAACTTGCTCCTGCCTCAGCCTCCCAGAGTGCTGGCATTATAGGCATGTGCATCGCCATGCCCACCTCAAATATTATCGCTCTTTTTTTGTTTGTTTGGTTGGTTGGTTTTTTTGAGCCGGGGTCTCATTATGTAGCCCAGGCAGGCCTTGAACTTGTGGTGATCCTCTTGCCTTATCCTTCCAAGAGCTGAGATTACAGGCATGCGCCACCATGCCCAGCTCAAACATTACCTCTTTAGAGAGGCCTGGAAGGCTCCCTGACTGCTGTGTCTGCTAGTTTTCCGCCCTCCCCACTGCCAGCCTCCTCACCTGTCACATTGCCCCATGCTTTTGTAGCACGTCTCTGTGTGGCTCTTTGGCTTATGTTCTGCCTTCCTCACTCATGAGGTGACCTCATCTGCATTGCCCCTGCCTCCAGGCCAGTGCCTGGTGTGGAGCTGGCGCCCAGTGAACCCTTGTGATGGGGGAGGGTGCTTGGTGGGCAGTGCTGTGTCTGAAGCAGGGCTTAGCTGGCTGTGGGTGGCAGCCCTGGGCGTCAGGCTCCTCATCCAAGATCACTCGCTCCCCCATGAACATCCAAGGACCGTAGCTACGCTTTTCCTCCCCGTTTTGGGGTGGGAGTCGAACACACTAAGCAGGTGCCCTACCATTGAGCTCCCCTCAGCCATAAATGTCCAGCCGTTAACCTCCACTTCTCTCACTGTGAAATAGGAGTCTTGTTACTTCTTGCTATCTGGTTCACAGGGCTGTATGAGTATAGATGAGAAGCTAAACATATAATATTCATCTCCAATGATGTACATTTGTGATATTGAAAATGACCATATAAAGAAATGTAAACATACACATGATACTTTTCATCTCTTCGTATTACTCTTTTTATTTAGGTTCAGCGACTTCAGTATTAGATTTCCTGTCCCAAAAAGACAGAGAGAGGATCCAAGAAGTAAAGCAGGCAACTGACCTGAAAGCAGCACAGCTCCAGGCCAGGAGCGCGGCGCAGAACACGCCGAGCGGCCGAGCTGGGCCCTCCTCGCCCAACCTCGGACACGGTGCTTGGCATATGGCCCTGGGTGGGGCGACAGCCACCGCAAGAGCCAGCAACTTCAAACCTTTTGCTAAAGATCCAGAAAAGCAAAAACGATATGAGGAGTTCTTAGTACATATGAAAAAGGGTCAGAAAGGTGGGTGCTGGCCTGCGTCTCACATGCCTCAGCCCGGCCGGGCAGCATTCTCCATTCTCTCCCTTGTCCCCAGGTTTAAAGTTGAACTACCCTGTTTGGCCAGGCTTCTGCCCGTCTGGTGCAGATGATGCAACGTTTCGGCCCTGACTCCTGACTCTTGACTCTGTGCCAGCTCGTGGTCCTCTGTGGCTCGAGTTGGAAGGACAGCCGTTCGAGTACAACTATGCCTCGGCAGGAGCAGTGCCGAATTAATTTACTGTTCGCAAACAGTTGACTTCTCTAAGTGTTGCGTTTCTAATCAAGAGAACATTGTCTCCTGTTTTATACTAATATTCTAATTATCCAGTCCCAAATCATAGTCTGAAATTTGACTTAAAGAGATAACTGGGCTGTTGAACTATTACCTAGGGAAAAATCACGCTGTGATTTACAAAGCGCATACAGCGAGGCTGAGGAGAGCAGTATACAGAGCAGTCTGCCGGCTCGTCAGCAAATTGGAGGGCTGGATTTTCAGAAACAGATCTTTGGGGAATGTAAAGTTCATTTTCTGTGCCCCCTAAGGTTTACTTGTTAACTTGAAGAAAAAGGCTAGAGAGAGTTTTTCTGCCCAAAACATAGAAGTATAGATAGGACGAACTTACCACTCTGGGAGTGGTGTCAAGTTCCGTCCTTCTAAGGGTGGGACAAAGCAGCGCCTTCCAAATGGTTTTCCCCACTCTGCTCGGCAGACAGAATTCAATAAAAGCATCATATGGAAGGAACGAACAGTGTTCCCTGGGCAGGCCCCCAACATCCCCCTGCCCATCCCGAGTGTGAGGAGGTGTGTTTCCCGCAGTGAAATGCTCCAGGGTACAGCGGTGCCCACCACGGTCTCCGCTAAGCTCCGTACTCAGCTCTGTATTCAGCTCCGTATTCTTCTAGAAGTGAAGCGGCATCCTGTTTCCTGTACCGCAGATGCTCTGGAGCGCTGTCTGGACCCCGGAATGACTGAGTGGGAGCGAGGCCGTGAGCGGGAAGAGTTCGCGCGGGCGGCCCAGCTGTACGTGTCTTCCCACTCGACCCTGTCCTCCAGGTTCACGCACGCCAAGGAGGAGGACGATTCAGATCAAGTAGAAGTCCCTCGAGACCAAGAGGTCTGTCACCATCATGTTCCTACCTGGTGAACTGGGTTGTTGTTGTTGTTTTGCGGTGCTGGAGATTGAAGCCAGGGCCTGGCATGTGCTACACACAGGCTCTACCACTAAGCTACATTTTAAATTTAAAACATAGTACAGCTAAATATTTTAAGTCTGTCACTGTAAAGATCAAATACACACAGAACAGTAGAATGTGAGATAATGTTATGCTTTAGTTTCCAAGGTACTTAAGCAGAAATACTGTAGTACGAGCTTATAGAAAATGTATTTATATGTGATGTATGCATGTATGCTTTGATGGATTGATTATGGAAATGCCAGACAGGGAAGCTTGAAACTTCAAATGGAAGTACAGTCAGGTTGGTTGTGTGACCCTCATGAAACAGAGCGCCACATCTCTTCCAGAATGATGTCAATGACAAGCAGTCGGCTGTGAAGATGAAGATGTTCGGGAAGCTCACCCGAGACACTTTTGAGTGGCACCCTGACAAGCTTCTGTGTAAGAGGTTCAATGTCCCCGATCCCTATCCAGGGTGAGTTGCATCAACCTGTCTTCGTGTCACTACGTAACATGTTCCCTGCATTAAAGCTGACTTTCCCTTCATGTTACCCTTATGAATTTCCTTTTTCTAGATGAACTTAGTTATAAATCTTTAGAGTTGCAAATTTTGCAGATTTACTTTAACTTCTATTAATTAATTGCAAAAACACCCTAAATATCCAGCCAGATGTGATGGTGTACACCTGTAATCCCAGCACTTGGGAGGCTGAGGCAGGAGGATCGTAAATTTAAGCCCAGCCTGCGCAACCTAGCGACTTAGCAAGACTCTGTCTCAAAATTTTAAAGAAAAATTTTATTTTTGTTTTTTTGAGACAGGGTCTTGCTATGTAGTTCAGGCTGGCCTTGAACTCACTATGTAGCCCTGGCTGGCCTTGAACTTATGGTGATTCTGCTGCCTCAGCCTCCATGCAGTAGGATTACAAGCATGTACCACTATGCATGGCATCGAAATTTTTTTTTAAAAGGGCTAGGATGTAGCTCAGTGCAGAGGCCCTAGGTTCAATCCCCACTACTTCAAAACAAACAAACACCCCAGAACCCAAATATTCAGATAGCAAATTTATTCCATATTGAAGATCTGAAACTGAGATATGTCTAATTACGAAAACCTAATGCTTTTGTTTGCCATCTTTTAAGTGCCGCGCATATCCTTTATATTTAAGATATTACTTATGTTTCCTTTCTTACCTTTTTTCTGTGTGTGTGTGTGTGTGGTCCTGGGAGTTGAACCCAGAGCCTTATGCATGCTAGGCAAGTGCTCTACCACTGAGCTACACTACCAGCCCCATCACTTATGTTTCCTAATTCTCTATAAAAGTTCAACACCTTCTTGCTTGATTCTAAATACTGCCAGAAAGCATATACACTTGATTCAAACTATATCAGAAATTGTGGATATGTTTTAGCAGTGGAAATCCATTTTCAGAATAAATTCTAACTGGTTCCAGTGGCTCATGTCTGTAATCTCAGCTACTGCGGATGCTGAGACAGGAGGTCACAAGTTCAAGGCCAGTCTGGGCAACTTTCTGAGACTCCACCTCAAAAAAGACTCAGACAGTAGTTCAGTATTGGAGCATTTGCCTAGCATGTGCCAGGTCCTGGATTCAGTCCCCAGCACCATAGAAAAATTGATTAATTCCAGCTCTTAGTATAAAAAGAAAAAGCCCATGGATCCTACTCCGCCATCTACGTTCATGAATCACTTTGGGAAGTGCAGATATCTGAGATGGACCCTTTAGAAGACCTGGAAGAAAATGTGAAACCAAAAGCTTTAGAGGAAGTGAATTTCATTCTAGCATTTGTTATTAAAATTATATCTTTTCTTTCTTTTCAACCCCAGTTCCACTTTAGTTGGCTTACCAAGAGTGAAGCGTGACAAATACTCAGTCTTCAACTTTTTGACACTTCCAGAGACCACCTCCTCGCCCACAGCACAAGCACCAAGTGAAAAGGCCCCACAGCCCCGCGGTTTGGACAGTGAGTAGGGCTTCTGGGGTGCTGTGTGAGCGGCGTCTGAACCTCTCACTTGCTGGGGAAGCAGAAGTAAAGGGCGGTCTGGTCCTAAGGATACATGTGGTGAGACTCTCCCTCCATTACCGACCTGCTTGTGTCCCTGCGTCAGCACATGTTGTGCTGGTCCAGACGTGGGCTCTCCAGGGCTGTCCCTGCCCCGCTGCATCCCCAGCGCCTCGTGCAGGACCTGGGGGTGTCGTGGCTGCACTGATGCTCCAAGAGAATGACAGATCAGTAGTGAAGAATGTGACTTTTGCCTGCCAGTTCCAATGTCATGTCCATGTCGTACCTTTCAGAGTCAAGGAGATCGTCCAGATGGGACACATCTCAGCGTGAAAAGAAAGAAGATTCCATTAGTGAATTTTTAAGTTTGGCTAGATCAAAAGTTGGACCCCCTAAACAAGAGTCTGATCCCTTAGTGAACAAAGAGGAAAAGCAGACACCGGAATCGCACTCAAATAAGGTACTCGGGGCTCCAGGCTCAGGCTGACTGTGTTCTTGGCCTTCTCTCTGGTGATCCTTTCTCCTATTACCTCATAGCAGGGGTCAGCAAACTTTTTTGGTGACAGCAAGGTGGTAAACATTTTAGACTTTGTGACCCATGCAGTCTCTGGCAGCTGCTCTTCTCTGCTGTTGAGTGTGAAAGAAACCGTAAAAATACGTGACTGAGTGTAGCTGTGATCCAATAAAACTCTATTTACAGAAGCAAGCCCAAGGTTGTATTTGGTCCATGGGTTGTATTTGGCTGGTGCTTCCTCTGTAGTCCAGAGGTTCAACTGTAGCTTTAATCATGTGAGGAGAAGCTGGGTGTGATGGCGCAGCCCTCCGGGAGGCTGAGGCAGGAGGTTCCCAAGTTTGAGCCCAACTTGGGCAATTTAGTAACTCAGTAAGATCCTGTCTCAAAATTGAAAAAATGGGTTGGAGATGTAGCTCAGTGGAGAGGCCCTGGCTTTAATCCCTGGTACTGGGGGAAAAAAATGTTAGGAGAGATTATGAACATCTTTATCTGACATGACTTTCACCTGTGTCAACCTTCGAGCCAGGATTCAGTGTATTCTTATTGGAAAATACAATTTTCCAAGCCACAAGTGTTCTTTTTGTGGAAAAAATGGAGAAAATATCCAGCGACGTTTTTTAAATTACTGCCTTAATAGTTAAAAGCTGAACTGAATTGGTTTTAATACCTAATAAATGCCTTCAAGTATTTTTGTTTTTTTAATTGATATACATTAAAAGTTACTTTTTAAAAATTTTTTATGTACAGCTCAGTGAGTTTTAACACATATACCAATCGATGTGACCCCTACTGCAGTCACGGCAGGCTGCAGGTGGCACCATCGCCCGGGAAACTCTCCGCTGTCCCTTTGGAATCATGCGCCCCCCACACCGAGCACACCCACCACCAATGTGCTCTCCATCTCTGTGGGTTCGCTCCTTCCAGAATAGATGTGCGTGTCTAAGTGTGCACACAATACCTTCCCACACTGGCATATTCTCCGTCTCGGACCTTCAGGATTGATCGCTCCAGTGTGTGTACTCCACGCCTCTTTGTTGCTGAACAGTCTCAGTGCGTGGCTGCACCATGGTTTGCCTGTTTATTTTTTGCAGCTCTGGGGATTGAACCCGGGGTGTGCACATGGTAGGAAAGCGCTGTACTGCCGAATTACTTCCCCAGCTTCTCCGCAGCATAGGGGACTTTCGATGTGGAACCCTGAAGGCTCGAAGAGTCTTGTGAAAATAGGACCGAGTCACTGTGCTCGGCTTCATTTCTTGGAGTCAGTCACGCTTCTGATCAATGGCCAGTCTCCAGACAGGGCTTCGGTTCTGCTTAATCAGCACATCCTAGGAAAACACTGGAGAAGTAGCAGCCACACTGTTGAGTCAGGCAGTGCGTGGCTGTGGACACCCATGTGCACCAGCACGGACGTAGAGTGTGTGCGCGTGTGCGTGGGCGCCTGTGTGTACGTGTGTGTTCCAGAATGCCAGCTTCCCTGGGCTCCCGCTTACTCATTCCTGACTCTTACTTCCCTGTTCATACAGGCAGTAGACAAAAGTGTGGAGTCACAGACTGAGGGAGAAGCCAGCCGCCCATCCATGGACTTATTCAAGGCCATTTTTGCCAGCTCCTCAGAGTCCTCATCTTCAGAGGACGAACAGGACAGCAGTGAAGACGAGCAGGCGGGTCCGGAGGGGGCTGACTTCAAAAGCTCCCAAGACACTGACTCGACAGAAGCTGCATCTGGGGCACACGGTATGTCAGTATCTCAGACTTCGGGATCTAAAGGAGAAAATGGTGGTGTTTAGTCTGCAATCTTAAACCGGGGAATCGGCAATCAGCAATCAGTTTAACATTAGATTCGTAACTGGGTAGAGCAGTGTTCTTTTTCTATTTTTGCAGTGCTGGGCGTAGAACTCCGGGCCTCACACACTCTAGGCAGGCGCTCTGCCTCTGAGCTGCACCCCAGCCCCAGAGTTCTTTTTCTATTTATCATAAACTCCGGTATAATTTTAGGACAGCTATGTTTGAGAATATTGATTTTCCAACTTCTCCTAGTTGAGAACTTAAAAATATTTTTTATTTAAAAATATACTCTTTTCAGCCTGCTTGGTGAGATGGTGCAAGGAATTAGAAACCATTTGGTCACAAAGCACGTTGCGTGCTGTGGGTCAAGCATTGGCCGCCTCGCCTGGAGGGCGCTCTGTTCTCAGGACCAATGCCCAGTGCCCCCACACACCAGAAATGTGGAACGCTTAAGTCCTTCGTAATCTCATTTCCTAGAAAGAACCTCTTTTAACATTTTGATGCATATTTTTCCGATTTTTCTCTCTCCTAGTAGACAGCTTTTAAGTAATGTGGTTATTAACATAGACATGCTTGTTTTCATTTTTTCCTTTGTTGATGGTTTTTTTTTTTTTTTGGTGGTGGTGGTGCCGGGGATCGAACTCAGGCCCTTGTGCTTACAAGCAAGCACTCTAATCACTGAGCTAAATCCCCAGCCCCTGTTGATGGTTTCTTGTGAGTGAAATTAATCCTCCCCGGTTCCCTGTTTGTTTGTAAGTGCCAACTTTTCCCTGACGGCCCCTCTTTGAGAGTGACCCGGAGTGTGTGCCCACAGGGACGCCCGCCTCTCGGCCTGTGCTCTCGGTGCACGTGGCCGTAGGTGACTTCCCGGCTCCCGTGTCCGGAGGGCAGAGGCGGCGGCTCAGCTGGGTTCATTGCTGTGCACTCAGCACCTGGCCTGAGCTACTTAAGCGAAGTGAAGACAGCAAGTAGTTTGGTGGCCGAAGATATTAATCAAACACTGAAAGGCCTGAGTACTGGGCAAACAGGTGAAAGTCCTCCTCGTGTTTTCTAGCCAGCAAGCCGGCACCTCCGGAGCCCGCGCCGGCTCTGCCCTTCCCGATACAGAAGCTGCAGACAGATGAAGGGGAAGAGTTCGGCCCGCGGCTGCCTCCCGTCTTCTGCCCCAGTGAGTGCAGAGCTCCTCAGTTCACCGCCCGCGTCAGCACAGTCTCCCGAGATGCGAGATGCAACAGCTGTTGTGGTGTCCTTACATCCACCTCCCCCTCTAATCTGACTCCGGGCCCACCTAACCTACTTCTTTCTATTTTCCGTCTTTTGGGTCACGTTTTGAAACCCGGCCCCTCCACCTAGTGCCTGAACAATAGCTGTTATTGAGTAGTGCCAGAGACCTTTACACTTTGCCCTTTCTCATTTTCAGATGTTTATTGTAGGGCACTAAGAATCTTAAATTTTGTGACTTAGAGAGATAAAAAAGTAAAAAGTAAAAATATGGGAAGGGGACCAGGCATGGTGGCACTTGCCGATAATCCTAGCACTCGGGAGGCTGAGGCAGGAGAATCACTGCAAGTTTAAAGTGAGCCCTGACCGTCTAGTGAGTTCAAGACCAGCCTGAACTACATAGTGCAACCCTGTCAAAAAAAAAAGAGGAAGGGGACTTGCAAAGAGAATATTGTAAGAGTCTTTTATACTTTGGCTAATGAAGCAAAAAAACACTGTCCATCCTCCTCTTCCAGAATCTGTGAGCAGCTCCTGTCTGGTGCCACCTTACAGTGATGTCTCAGCACAGGACATTTAGACTGTTTTCATCCTCTCCGTGAAGGCCGTGTTAACGAGCGTCTGACACTAGCGTGGAATTCCATTGTCCACTGTGTGTTTTCCACATTTAAATATTGATTTGATTAATTAACTTAAAGAGATGCTAGAAAGCAGAGAAGAGTACAAGGCTTGGGAAAACTGCAGTGAATGTATTTTTCATTTGTTTTAGTTGTTTACATCTTTAAAATTGGTATCAGTATTTTGAAAATTATTTGGGAAATAGTATGTCTTCATTATTATTCTTTCCACTCTTTTTCAAAATGTCCTTGTTATCCATAAAATAATTTGTAACAGTCTGGTATATGGGTTATTTAGGGGACAAGGTTATAAAAAACTAGCATGAAAAAAAGATCAAGGGAGGTGAAATTCTGAAATATCTGACCAACTCTGAGGCTAGAATTTATAGGCATTTGTTAACTGAGTTTGGAAAATAACCACACTCCTGAAACATCTTGAAACTTTCCATTAGCTGGAAAAACTTGAACTAATGATTTGCTTTGCTTCTGTTACGATTTTTTAATTTGTTTTGATTACCTGCAAATTTGGGGGGGTGCAGTGCTGGAGATCAAACTCAGGGCCTTGTGCTTGCTAGGTAAGTGCTCTACCCCTGAGCTAAATCCCCAGCTCCGGGCCCAGCTTCTTTAGTTGTTTTTAATTATTACATACATTGTATTGTTTTGATGCTAGTTCTTTCAGTATTTCCACTTACAAAACAAATTAGTATAAAATAATTACGTGAAGAGCAGATGATACATGAAGAGCTGACGTTTATGTGCCAAATTCCGAGCTGTGAGATTCATGTGCCTGGTCTTAGCTCATCTGTCTTATGTCCCCAAGAGAGCAGGGATTCTTACTCCCCCGCAGAGCTGAGCTTCCCTGAGGGTGACATTGCAGCGGGTGTGCGGCTTCCTGCTCTGACTTTATCTCCGTCTGCTGTCTGATGTCTGATGTTGTTGGCAGGCGAGGCGACGGCAGGATCCTGCTTGGGCTGCACAGGTCCTGCACTGGAGTCCTGGCAGCTTCCTAACTGTAGGCTGTACTGTGGTGTGCTAATCTGAAGCAAATCAAAGGGCTGGACTTCCACGTTGATGGGAAACGTTCCGTCCACATCTCACTCCTAGCTCAGCAGTTTGGGAACTTACTTTTTTATAGTCTTTGTTTTTCCTACAGTTCACATGTTTGTTTTATCTGTGTTTCAGATGCCCGTCAGAAACCTGAGGCACCTCAAAAAGAGAAACATAAAAAGAACAAAGAAAAACACAAGACCAAGAAAGAGCACAAACGAAAGAAAGAGAAGGTGAGTAACTTCCGGTGTCCCAGGACTGGTGGGAGGGGGCGTGTGCTCCTGCTTCTGGGGTCAGGGACGCCCCAGCGCACATGGAGCCGCTCAGAGAGGATCCCGAGGCTGAGACCCGGACGCAGGCCCTCTGTGGCTTAAGGGAAGAGCTGACTTTCAGAAGCGGTTTTTCTTTCAAAGCATTATATTGTAATTTGTTTAGTTATACTTTAAAAATATTTTTGGTGAAAATTAAAAAGTAAGAAAAAAGTATTTACGGCACTTTGAAGGTTGAGTATTAAATAACAAAAGTATTGATTATTCGCCCTATATTAAAATGAAGATATTTTGAGCACTTTGCAATTGTTTTTTTTTTTTTTTTTTCCCCCAGTACTGGGGATTGAACCCAGCACCTTCTCACTGGGAATGTATCCCCAGACCATTTTTTATTTTTCGTTTTGTGACAGGGTATTGCTAAGTCACTAAATTGACCAGGCTGGACTTGAGTTTGTGATCCTCCTGCCTCAGCCTCCTGGAGTACTGGGATTATAGGTGTGTGCAACTATGCCTGGCTACTTTCTTTTTTAACAGTACTAGGGATAGAACCTTAGAACTTACTAGACAAGCAGTCTACCGCTGAGCTATCCCCTGGCCTCAACTCCTATGTTGTTATCCCAGGTAGAGCCTTTGGTCCACAACTGGCCATTGGAACTGAGGGAAACTTGAGTAGGAGGAGTAGTTGTGTCCACTGCGGACATCTCTTATCTCATCATTCATGCCCTCCTTAGGCTTTCAACCAGGCTTGTGTTAGTGTCAGGCGCCCACTGTGGGCCAGGCTGGGGGTAGAACAGATTGCTCCGGTGTTGGCTCCCAGGGCGCAGATTCCCGAGCCGGATGGCTAAAGTCCTCCCGTAGTGAAGAGAAACAACTGGAAACCCAGATTCTGTTTGCTCTGAGCAGTCCACTGCCGCGCATTGCCCTCCTACCAGTTTCTTCTCGCTGCTTTGCCCGGCCACTCGCCACCCTGCTGTGCAGTTCTGCAGATGGCTGGTGAAACAGAGCAGCCAAGTTCGCAGGAAGTGGCACCGGTCACTGCAGACAAGACGGGGGCTTAGTAGCTGGCCGTGGTGCTGCCTCTGACCCCAGATGTGTGCGAAGCTGAGGCTGAGTTAGGAAGATCAGAAGTTTGAGGCTAGCAAGGGCAACTTAGAGAGATCCTGTCTCAAGATAACAATAAAAAGAGCTGGGATGTAACTCAGTGTGAAGGCCCTGGGTTTCTCCAGTACCACAAAATATATATGTACACACACGCACGTGCACACACGAGCTAGGTGCGCTAAATGTCAAGAAAGATGGAGTTCTGCCCATGTCTGCTTGGTTTGGCAGCGTCAGCCTCTGCTCAGGGGAATGTACCCAGCTATCTGCTCTTTGGCCTATAAATGAGATTTACAGCTCTCTGGAAATGAGATTTTGTGATTTTGTTTTTGAATGATTCCAGTAACCAAATGCCTGAGTTTGCTTTTTCACTCTGCAGTGTTAGGGATGGAGCCCCACCTCTCAGCTGCACCCTGGCTCCCAGGCTAGCTTTTCACTGCGCCAAAACCTTCCTTCACTTTCATCCCCTTTTCTTTTCCAGAAAAAGAAACACAAGAAGCACAAACATAAAAGCAAACAAAAGAATAAAAAATTAGAGAAAAGTAGCAGTTCTGAGAGTACGAACAGCAGTGACAGTGAGAGCGATGGAGAAGGGGCTGCGGAGCTGCTGCGGCGGTAGGTGTGGGGATAGGCTGCTCCCCGCCTCCAAGGGCTTACTGGATACTGTATTTCCATAAAGGCAAATGTCCCTTCAAGGCAGAGCCACCACTGGGTCCCTCCGCTCTTCCGCCTCCTTACAGCGCCTGCCGGCTCGAAGCCTTGAACACACGGGCCAGCGGGGACGCTCGCTAACCTGCAGCACACTCCAGAGCGCTCCTCTCTGAAGAGGGCTGCGGGGTAGAAGAGAGGGCTGGAAGGGAACAGAAATACCCCTCCCGGCCTTTTCTGGGCTAGCCTTGCCACCGTGGCCAGGGCACCACTTGGTATTCTCGGCCCTTCGGGAGCTGTGTGGACTTTTTCCTCTTCGCTGCTGGGGATCCAACCTAGAAGCGCGCCACCCTGAGCAACAGCCCACCCTGCTGGGCCTTTCAGTTTGATCTTCCTTAGCCTCTGCCTTCTCCTTGTCTTTTCCAGGCTGAAGAGTCTCCCGCTGAAGAGGCAGTGAGCGAACCCTGCCTGCCTTGGAAGCAGATCCCCTCTGTGATGGCCGCTCCCTGATTGTCCGGCTGGCGTACTATACAGATTGTATTTATATGTAAATTCCTGCTGTAAAATAATTTTTAAAACCTTGACATTTGAAAGATTGTAGATATTGGTTTCTATTTTTAATTTCGGTTAGTGTCAGAAAAATTCAGACTGAACAGTTTAATTAAAATGGCTTTTTTTTTTCTATTTTCTTGATGCTTTTAATTCCCTGTAAGTTTTATAAAAAATTAAAAGTAAAGACTGTCGTCTGGCTTTGTCATGAGGACAGCTGAGTTTGGTAAGGACATTCAGACTCACAGAAGGACGTGGGGCCAGTACTTGAGAGGCTGAGGCAGGAGGATTGCCATGAGTTCAAGGCTGGTGTGGGCTACAAAATGACTTCAAAGTCTAGCCTGAACTCCATAGCGAGACCCTGTCTCAAAAACCCAAAAGTAAAATAAAATAAGCAAGGCTCTAGTGCAGCTCAGTGGTAGAGCACTTGCCTAGCACCTGTGAAAACCTGGACTCGCTCAGGATCCTATGCCAGGACCCTCCCCCAGTCCCTACCTCACCCGGGTAAAAGCCCAAACACCTCCTTATCAGAGCCCACGAGGCCCTGGGTGATCTGCCTCCTCAAACCTCCCGACCCTGTCTCTTCCTCCTTGCTTACTCACCTCTTATCACACCAGCACCTTCGCTGTTTCTCAGGCCAGCCACCCTCCTGCCCTGACCGTCCCCTCCCGGCTGGCTCACTCCCTCACCTCCACAGAGAGGTCCCTGCTCCCTACATAAAACAGCCAATTCATCCAGGCACAGCAACACCTGTAGTTCCAGCTACTCAGGAGGCTGAAGCAGGATGATTGCTTGAGCCCAGTTCAGGGCCAGCCTAAGCAAACCAGCCAAACCCTATCTCAACAAATAAAGCCAATTCATTCTCTCATTGCCATCTTCTCCTGCTCTATTTGTCATGGCAGTGCCTGTCACAGGCTGCTCAGTCTCCTCACTTGCATGGGCTGGGGGAGAGCAGAGACCAATAAGAAAACCCCCTTCTGGCCCTGCCCCGCATCTGCTGCTCTACTCGGTGCTGCTACCCTCACTGCAGCACCCTGGCCGCCTCACTCCCAGCACGTACTGGCCAGGTGCTGCCTGTGCCAAAGAGCTGAAGTTACCTTTTTTTTTTTTTTTTTCTGAAACAGGGTCTCACTATACTATGCAGTCCAGGCTGGCCTTGAAGTAACTATGTGGCCCAGGCTGACCTCAAACTGATAGCAATCTTCCTGCCTCAGCCTCCCGATGCTGGCATTACAGGTGTGTGCCACCAGGATGGGCATGAAGTGCCCTTGAGCCCCTCCCATCTCTAAGTCCCGTCCCCGGACCTCCCCCTCTTCAGGCCACCCAGGCCTTTAAGACTTTCCTAGTGGGCAGGTGTGACTGTTACCACGGGTGGTCATTAACAGACAAATGACTCTTCCCGCTGCGCAGGTGGAAAGACTCTCAAGCAAGACTTTTCCCAGTTGCACCCCTAGCGGGCCCCAGGCCCTGCTCACCCCAGCCTCGACCCTGGCTTCCCTGGTGGGCTCTGCATCTTCCCTCCCTAAGAGTCTCAGCTGACCTTTCCCAGAACCCGGATCTTCCCCCAACCTCGTGTTGTAAATAGAATCAAACATTCTATTTACAACCGTGGTCTATGTGTGTATCAGGATTCTCCGGAAAAACTGTTTAAAATGCTGATTTCCAGGGCTGGGGATTTAGCTCAGTGATTAGAGTGCTTGCCTGGCAAGCACAAGGGCCTGAGTTTCGATCCCCAGCACCAGAAAAACAAAACAAAACAAAACAAAACAAAAAATGCTGATTTCCAGCCACAACCCCAAAGAAATGCTGAGTTCACAGACAGGACCATGAGATGGCATTTCTTTTTGGGGGAGACGGTCCCAGGAATCGAACTCAGGGTCTTGCGCTCGCTAGGCAAGTGCTCCACCACTGTGCTAAAGCCCCAACTCCTTCCCTTTTTTTTTTTTTTTTTTTTGAGACAAGGGCTCACTGTGTAGCCCAGGCTGGCTTCCAACTCACTGTAATCCTCCTGCCTCGGTTTCCAGAGTATTCAGATGGCCTACGCGCGCCATCACGTCCTGCTCCAGCGGCCCTCGCGCCGATCCTCAGCTCTTCTTTGAGACTTAGTCGCTGGCGCCTGGCGCGGCTCCAGCCAGCTCGCTGAGGCGGGCGTGGGCGCGGGTGGAAGGCTCCGCGTGCGCTGCAGGAGCGCCGGGCCGCAGACACTCAGCGCCCCGCTCAAAGCGGGGAGTGGGGGACAGTCAGCGCCCCACTCGAAGTGGGGAGGGTCAGCCCCCGGGCACCGCTCGGCTTGGGCGGGCGACTGCCCAGCTCTGGGGTCCTCCGTCCCGGGCCGCTGGGGAGAGGCGCCCACGTCCGCCCGCGCCTCGGTGCCCGCCGCTCCCCATGAGCACAGCACGGAGGCAGCGAGGGCGCGGAGAGAGCTGTCGCCGGCCTCGGGTCGGGGCGGCACCCTCAGGCAGACGCCCCGGAGGAGCTAGCCGCCCCACCGGCTGAAGGGAACCCCTGGAGCAAAAAGCTGTCGCCGCCCCTGCTGGACACCCTGGCGGCAGAGCGCAGGTCCCCAAAACCTAGAAAAGCAGGAAAACTCAAAACAAATCCAAGGCCAGTGATTGCAGCAATATGGCTCTTTGATGAATTAGTGAACACTAGAGGTCTCACTATGTAATCCAGGCTGGCTTCCAACTCCCACGCGATCCTCTTGCTTCAGCCTCCTGAATGCTGAGATTGCAGGTGTGCATCGCCACGCCCGGCTGAAAAATATTTTTTAATGTGTCAAGTTGAAAACTATTTTATGTTTGAAATTTTGTGGCATAAATGTCTTCTTCGATTATCGTTTTTTCACTATGTTGAAGAGCTAACTGTACACGTATCTACATGCATTTATATACATGCATACATACGTATCATGTTAAGACGTTTGCAGTTAATGGATTTTTAACTGTGAAAGAATTTCTGAATGATGGCTCTAAAATACCCTATCAAGGTCTCATCTCATTTAAAAGTTTTTACACAGCAGAAGAAATTACCAACAGAGTGAAGAGCCTACCCACAGAGTGGGGAAAAATTTTTTGCCAGCTGCTCCTCCAACAAAGAACTGATATCTAGAATATATAAAGAACTTGAAAAAATCAGACCCCCCCAAATTTAAAGGCCCAATCCAAAAATGGTCATCTGAAATGAATAGACATTTCTCAGATGAAGAAGTAAAAATGGCAAATAAATACATGAAAAAATGTTCAACATCACTGTCATTTGAGAGATGTAAATTAAAACAACACTGAGATTCCATCTCACTCCAGAAAGAATGGCTATTATCAACAAATCAGCCAATAACAAACGCTGGCTGGGTGGGCTGTGGGGAACAAGAAACCCTTCTCCACGTATTGGTGCGAGTGTAGACTGGTGCAATCACTGTGGAAATCAGCGTGGAGATTTCTTAAAACTACAGGTTCCACTCGACCAGCAATTCCTCTTCTTGGTATCTTCCTGATAGAATTAAAGCATTGGGCTGGGGATTAGCTCACTGGATAGAGTGCTTACCTCACAAGCGCGAGGCCCTGAGTTTGACCCCCTACATGAAAAAAAAAATCTGAATCAGAATTAAAAGCATCATACCACAGTGATACATGCACACACATGTTCACAGCAGCACAGTTTGTAATAGGTAAATCTTGGAAATAGCCCAAATGTCCATCAACCGATGAATGGATAAAGAAGATATTTTTTTTTATACAATGGTGTACTACTCTGCCATAAAGAAGGATAAACTTGACACATTTCTGGGTAAATGGATATACCTTAAGACCATATCCTTTTTGGGAGGGGTGCTGGGGATCGAACTCAGCGCCTTGTGCTTGCTGGTAAGGAGAGGAAGAGAGATTAAAGGGAGGAGAGGGGAAAGGAAAAAAAAAGTAGAAGATTTATCATGTACAGGTACGAATTCCCTACGATGAATATGATCATTATGTATATCTAAAATGTACCAATAAAATCCATCTTCTAAAAAAAAAAAAATCACACTTTCCGGTAATTCACACCACCCGTCACTTATCCTACAAACGTCTCAAAACCCTGAGGCCTGTGGGAAATCCCTTTCCATCATGGAGGCCTGACAGAGAACAGATGACAGAGGACAGATCATGGGAAGGTAGCAGTCCTTGCAGCTCGGGCCCAGGCCTAATGGCCTCCAGTGTGGCTGGGGGTTCAGGGTACACTGCTCGTGGGGGACCCTCTCCCCAAATCCAGCCCACATACTCTCCACTTATAAAAGACACTGAAGAGGTATTTAATTTGCTGAACTTTATTTTACATGTTTACATTCCCACTCACTAAACACAGATCAGGAAGCCCGAAGACCTGCGACATTAGGGACAGGACAGCAGAAGGCTTTCGACACCTCCCACATCCAATTCCCTCCTGGGTTTTGTTCCACGCACACCCGAGGGAACCCTTGAGGCACAAAGAGGAGCAACTGCCAGCAGAAAGCTTCTTTTTCTCCAGTGTCTTTAGTGAGCCCCACCCAGAATTTTGAAATAAATCATCACAAGAAATGTGTCTTAAAGTTGAATCAGTACCAACATCTAACAGCTGTCCACATTTTCTTTAATCACAAAAACTGAAATCAGAAAAGAGACCATGAAAACTCAGGGAGGCTAAATCTCTAGGGTAGCAGAATAGGACTGTCACACACCAGGCTGACACACTAACTGGCCGTCACACAGCTGAAGAATCACGGCAGGATGAGGGCACGTGGGTTACAAAAAGATGCTTCCTTTCAGTGTTGCATCTCAGGACCCAATTCCCTCTACTTCTAGCTTCCTCAAAGGCACATTTACAAGAAATTTAATTATATGCAAAAAGATGGCAGAAACAACTATTTCCAGACCTGTACATAAACGAGTGAATAAATGAAAACAAAGTAATGCTCTTAACGGTTCTTGACATGACTGGTTTGATTACAACACAGTTGAGTAGCAATTTTCACACTAAAATGCACAAAGAAAGAGATTTGGGTTACATCTGTGGGGATGCTCCAGGACTCCCCAGGACACACAGTCTGGTCTTGGGGATGCTGTCCCCTCCCCTACATACTCGTGTCACACACACATACACTCAAGATACGGTAGTCTGGTCTGATAGACTGTGTCCAAATCCAGAGGGCAGAAATAAACAGCCATAATGTAAAGGATTTTTGTCCCCTTCTTACTACAATGTGAAGAGTGGACTTCAGCCTCAAGGATGGGTGGGTTTGGTGGCACTAGATGGAATCAGAGCCAAGAATCTAGAAAAGTTCAGGTCTCTCCCATCCAATTACCTTTCTTCCCCACAGGCTTCCTGAGAAGGCTTCGGCCCAAATGGAGATCCAAGTGCCATTTTTATTAATAGACTGAAACTCCACTCCTTCAAGAACCAGGCAGATATTCGTTTTCCCCAGAACTCTTTAGGACCTAAACCTTCCAGGTGGACAACTGGAGGACACAAGTCAGGACTGAAGGAGCAAGAAAACCACCTGCAGGAAAGACCTGGATTTAACTTACCCACTGGTGAGACACAGGGAGTCTGGAAGGAAGAAAGTGGCCACCCTGCTCTTCAAAGCACCAGGTCCTGAAGGTCGGGTGACCACCAGAAGCAGGGAGTAGGGGAGAAAGGCTGAACAGTGAACCTGCCCACACACAAGGGAGGAAGTTCTAGAATTTTCCCAGGCCACTTACCAACTCTCTAGCCTCGGAGGGTGAGTTGAGGAGGAGGTCAAAAAGCAGACCTGGCAGAGAAAAAGGCCGAGAGACAACTCCCTCCCCATTCTCCCCCCTACACCAACTCCTATCATTTACCTCTGAGAGCCAAATCTCTACACTCTGGGTCCCTCAAAGAGTCAACTCTCTTGTCCCACTTGGCAGCAAGTACAACTTTGCTCCCGGCTTGGGACTTCTTCCGTGGTCTTCCGTGGTCTTCCAGCCCAGGGCACAGCTGGTCCTCGGAATCAAAGCTTTCTGGAATCTGTGGATAAATCACAACAGCTCGGAGGGAAGGCAGGAAAAGGTGCCATTTGGAAAGTTTCACTTCCGAGAAATTTCTGAGTCCTTAATGTGTCATCCACCAGCCAGGCCCTCAGAAATCATCCCCTCCAATGCCACGGACCCTAACATTATAACCCCAACCCACTCGACTCAAGCAGGGAGGGAGGGAAGAAGGAGTGGCAGAGCGACCACTGAGACAATTATCCATAAAAGACAGGCCACTGGTTTGCTCTCCTGCCTCCCGTGTCCCCAGGGGTGGCCGTCAGGGGCTCCTAGGAGGGCAGCCAGGTCTCACCCTCTAAGCCTCACCTGGGGTGTTGCCTACTCCCTCCAACCCACTAGAACCCTCCTTGTCACTGCCTGACCTCCCACCCGGGGGGGCCTCCCTGCCCCCATCGGCACTCTTGGGCTTCCCACCCCATTCCAGTTGTTTGTGCAGTCACCCTCACCATTGGAGGTGGGAGGAGAGCCTGCAGGCTTGGCCTTCGGATCCGCAGATGTGGAGGCTGGCACTGCAGCAGGGTGCAGGCTGCACAGGGCCTTCCGAGCTGATGTACCCCTTCTGGAGCTCGGGCCCTTCTTTGGAATCATTGGCTTCTTGGCATCTTCTGCTTCGACAAGGACGTAAGAGACGGGGCCCAAGCTCATCTTCTTCTTCTTCCTCACAGGGGCAAGGCTCTTTCCCGAGGACCAGCCCACAGCCTTCTTCTTTGGTGGCCTCCCCTGACCACCATCTTGGTCTGACTCAGAGGTGCCTCCAGGGCACTCAGCTCCCCCCAGGGCATCCTGAGGTGGCTCTCTGGGAACCTTCCAGGCACTAGTCCCCACAGGCTTCTTTGAAGCCGGCTCCTCCTGCTTCACACAGGGCTTTCCAAGGCTCTTGCCAGACTCCAAGATCTCCATATTTTCCATGTCACCAGCCTCAGGATGCTCCGAGGAGGCCGAGCTGCTGCAATGGGTGCCTTTGGGTTTTTTCCAGAGCACCGGTTCCTGCTTGGGATTTTTCTTCTGCTTCCTCCTCCTGGACCGAGTCTTGGCTCCAGCCCTACGAACTATCGGCTTGGGAGGGTCCCCCTGGTCTTCCATGCTTTTCCAGGGGCTGGGGTTCTCCACCTCGGTGGCAAGCCCCGGCTCCTTCTTGACTTTCTTCCCTGCTGCCAAAGCCCACGCTGCTCCCTCCTCGGCCTCAGTGGCCTTCTGAGCCCGAGCTTCCTCCCGGCTGCGGATCTCAGCATCCATGCACAAGATGACCCGCACCACGGCTCCCAGGAGCACCCCCAACGCTTCCACCCAGTTCTCGGAAGGTTGGTTTGGACTCTGGGGCGGCAGGGGGTGGTTCAATTGCAAGAGGCGGACCACATCTTCCCAGGTGCGCCCCTCGGCATCCAGGAATTCATTGAAGTTTTTCAGAAACTCAGCATCCTGAGTGGGGTCCCTACAGGCGACTTTCCAGACACCACCCCTTCCCGGGAAATCTCGGGGTACGGTGCTCAGGTTTACACCCTCCCCCACCTCGATGAGGGCCGCTTTGACATTCTCTTCCCTCAAAAATATCTTGTTGAGCACGCGGTAGGTGCCCAGCGGGGCAAGGACCCCGTTCAATGTCTCCTCGAGTTCCGCTTGACCACAGTCCTCAGGGATGCCGGTGACCAGCAGGGACCTGTGGATGTCCACCTCCATCCCCCGGCACCAGTCCTCCAGGAGGTTCATCGCCGTGACCTCCGACATCGGGTCGCAAGGGGCGGAGGAGGCGGCGCCCCGATGGGAGCCTCGGGAGGTCGCAGGAGCCCAGCCGGAGGCCCGCGTCCCCGGAGGAGGGAGCTGGCCGCAGGAGGCCTCGCCCTCCCCGGCGCCTCCTCCCTCGCTGGCTCGGGAGCTCACACGCGTCCCGGGATCCGGCGCTGGCTCGGGACACCCCGGCGCTGTAGCTCGAGCCAGAAGGAGCCAGAAGGAGCCAGAAGGCACCGGAAGCCGCCCCCGCTCCAGCCCGAGAGAGTCACGCGGCGCCGGGCCTCGATCCCTCCCCGCAGCTGCGCGGAGCTGAGGGCCGCGTCGCAGCGCGCGCATGCGCACTTTGTCCCGTGCCCCGCGCCGGGTCTTCGCCGCCCGCCGCGCCCGGCGGTCCCCATGGCAACCGGCGGTTGGTTGCCGGGATTCCGCGTGGCTCCGCAGTGGGGCCTAGCGAGCGGGCTGGAAGTGCGATTGTTGAGGTGTCCGCTGAGCAGGAGCTCTTAGATGGTCTCCGATGGCCCCTCCTGGCCCACCCACTCTTCGCATGCTTGCCTGACCTGATGTGGGCCTGGGCCAGGGACGTGGTCTCCGTGGCCGCACCAGCCAGCGCTCTTCTCTGTGCCTGAGCTCCTGAGAAAGGTCGGAAATCAGAGCGCAGGAGGAAAGAGGCCTCGGTCATCCCTCCTCCACTCAGCCCCTCACAAAGCCACAGCTCCTGCTGAGCAGCACTTCTGAGCTGCACCTCCTGAGTGCTAGAAACTCCTGGAAATTCCTAGAAACTTTTCTTTCCTCCGTCCGTCTCCATAGGCTTGAAGAGCATGCCTCACCTTTCCATGTTGGTTCCTCAACTTGCTGCCCAATGGCAAGGTCTTTATTAGCTTATAAATTTAGGTTAATAGTTTAACAGTTTATTAGTTGGATGACTCGGTTTGAGCTGCCATCTATTTCCTGCCAGGCCCTCAGTGATGACACCTAACAATCCTCTTCCTAGCTCTGTGATCTTAGTCAAGCAATTTGCACTCCTTCCTTTTCTCCAGAATGGAAACACTCATAAAAATCTTCTTAATCTAGAAGTTTTGAAGATTCAGGAACCTCACATATGAAAGATGCTAATGAAGAATAGATTTACTCTTCATGACTGAAATCTGTTCTTTGCATTCAGTTTTGGAATGACCCCTCCCGGGTCAAACCGGCACTGCACAGCCCCAGGCCTGCTCCTTCAATCCCGTGCTGAGTTTAGGACCCTCCAAAGGCTTCGAGTCATCTCTGGGAGGCTAGTCACCCCTCAGCTCTCCTTTGGAATGTGCAGGGCATGGACAGCGAGGGCCTGTTGAGTTACCTCCTTAGTGCACAGATGCCCACAGGTATCAGTCAGAGAACCACCATCCTTGGTCACTGTGTCGGAGAGGCAGGCGATGGGGAGTTGTGCGGAAGGAGGGGTTATATGGGAGCAGGCCTGATGCCACTTGGTGTGTTGGGGCAGGAATTGGTGGGACAACCTGTGTAAGGCTGTCACCCTTTCCTCTGGTGCGAGGTCTGAAATAGCCAGTTATCTGGGCTGACACTGAGAAAGGAAAGCTGGATGTGGCCAGGCCTGGTGGTGCATGCCTGTAATCCCTGCACTTGAGAGGTTGAGGCGAGAGGATTGCTGAGATTTCAAGGCCAGCCTGGACTGTATAATGGGTTCAAGTCCAGCCTGAGCTACATAGCAAGGCCCTGTCTCAAAGAAAAAGAAAAAAGAAAGAAAGTTGGATGTGAAACAGAGTGGGTTGGGACAGCCTGGAGCACACAAGGACAGAATGCTCACAGGCCAGCCGGGACCTCAATCTCCCCCCTCTCTGACTGCCTGAAGGAGCTGCTGGGCCTTTGCCTCGGTGCTGCCCGTGCTCCTGGTGAAGACTCAGGGAAGCGGAGGGACAGATGAGATGGGCTCAGGCCCTCTTCTCTTTCTGCAGTAATTTATTTTGGATGCATGTAATAGGAGACACTGGGTTTCAACAAAGTAGATTTTTTAGTGCAGCAATATTCAAAGTGACTGTTTCTGGGGAGGAAGAGGCAGGAGGATTGACAGTTTGAGGCTCGCCTGGGCAATTTAGCAAGATCCTGTCTCAAAATAAATTTCTAAGAAAGAAATAAAAAGGGCTGGGGATGTAGCTCAGTGTTCCCTGTGTTTAAACTGCACTATTGCCACAAAAAAATTTGAATGCTAAAGCTGGGCATGGTGATGCTTGCCTCTTATCCCAGAGTTTAGGAGGCTGAGACAGGAGGATCACCACAAGTTTGAGGCCAGTCTAGGGTACGTGGTGAGATCAAGACCAGCCTGAACTACATAAAGAGACCCTGTCTCAAAAAAATGAAATAAAATAAAACAATGAATATCTATTAATGTACAACTCCATGTGTTTGTGTATGTTTGTGTGTGTGTGTGTGTGTAAGTGGAGTCCACTGCCTGCTTGCTCTTCTATTAAGGAGCCATCCGGATTGCTAGCAGATTTAAAAATAGTTTTGAAGCACCCTTAATAGGAGTCCTAACTGTGGTTTCTATGACAACACATGGTACCCTGAGACAGGTTTGTGCCATGGTTTCCATGGTGACACCTCCCTACAGCCCCAATTCTCTCATCCATCTCTGCATTTGGGTTTAGGTTGCCTTTCCATACTCCTCTCTGTTTATCCTTTAGGTTGAACTCAGTGTCTTCTCACTGAGCTACATTCCCAGCATCTCTCCTTTCTTTTTGAGACAGGGTCTCACTAGGTAGCCCAGGCTGGCTTCAAACTCACAGCAATCCTCCTGCCTCAGCCCCCTGAAGGCGTGGTGTGCACCACCACGCCTAGCTCAATGTGTAGTGCTCTTACCGGCATCTATAACTTACAGAGGTACAAACAGCTCAGACTCAGACACCCCATAAAATCAGCAAAGCTGGAAGGGCATGCTGGACACCCTCAATTTCCTGCGTAGACATCAGCCATCTTTTTGGTATATTTCAAGGTCTTTCACAATTTTTCCTATAGAAACAACAGAATATAAAATATCCCTGTTCATCTTGTGTGGTAAGATGTTGTTCGACGAAGCTTTGTTTTCTATTGGGGGTTGTGTCCAAATCACAGTAAACGTACTTCTCACACACATCGGTCAGTAAAACATGACGAGCCGTCGCCCTGGTTAATTAGCTGCTTCCCCAGGGATGGATAGAGGCTTTTTCTGACTTTCACTATTTCAGATGAAAAGCTAGGACGTGTTGGTGGGTTGTGCCCACCATGTTGCTTGGACTCTGGTTTAACTTCCCAACTTGTCTGAAATTATGATGCTTCTGAAAACATGCAGTGCCTGCTGTGTCCATTTTCATTGCACAGAAGACGAATCTAAAATAAAGTCTGGGGGCTGGAGGTTTAGCTCAGTAGTTAGCACGCGTGTCTAGCAAGCACAAGGCCCTGAGTCCAGTCCCCAGCACCAAAAAATAAAATAAAGCCTGATGCTTCCAGAGAACAGACCTGGTGGCCCTGTCCCTTCCTCCTCTCCCTTTCTGGAAATAGACAACATCCGGGGACTCTGTGGAGGGAGAGGAGATGGTCTTGCCCGGGCAGCAAGCTCAAGTTACAGCCCCTGATTCCCTCCTGACAGACAGCGCGCAGCTGGTCTGCTCCGGAGCCAGGCATCACATTCCAAGGGAGGAACCGCCTGGAAAACCAGAGGCCCCACGGTCTTCTTTTCTTCATTTGTTTTTTCAAAAAATAAAAAGTAAAAAGCAGCTGGGGCCTTCACTCTGAGCTATATCCCAGCCCTCTTTTTTATTTTTTATTTTGAGACAAGTTCTCACTAAATCACTAAGTTGTCCAGGTTGGGCTCGAATTTGCAGTCCGCCTGCCTCAGCCTCTCAGAGTATTGGAATTAGAAGTGTCACCACCAGGCCCAGCTCCCAGTGGGATTCTGACAGCCTGAGGACCCTGCCTTGTCTCACTGCGCCCTTGCTGTGTAGCAGGAGCTGTGCAGTCTAGCTACCCCGGGAGGCAGCGCCTCCCTATTTGTCCCCACTTTACAGATGAGGACACCAACGGAGTGACTCACCTGAGGTCACATGGCTGGCAAGTCACAAAGCCAGGATTTAGTGGTGCCCCTAACCCTCAGCTCCAGAGCCTGACATAAACCCCACTACAGACACATACAGAGGCTCATGAAGGCTACTGAGGGCATTTTTTACCAAAAGGGGAGGGGTCATATTATGGACAGCGATTTCTTTTTCTGTTGTTGTTAGGGTTTTTTGCTTGTTTTTGTTTTTGAGACAGGATCTCACTGCGTAACACAGGCTGACCTCGAACTCGTGGCGATCCTCCTGCATCAGCCTCCCGAGTGCTGGGATTACGGGAATTAATTTTTTTTTTTTTTGGAGTGAGAGTTTGGTTTTTTTAAGGCAGAGTGATTCTGCCTCACTTCTGGGGCACCCTAAAGAGCAGGCTTCTGGTACACAGGGAAAGCACATTTTCTTAGAGTTTTTCTATGAAAAACCCTAAGCTGTGAGGGTCTGAGAAGCCCCCCGTGGGATCCTGGGACCTCCCTCGGGGGAAAGAAGCAGTGAGGTGTGCCCCACCCTATCACCCCCATCCTCTGCCCCTCAGAAATCCTGCCTTTTCCCCAGAGCCAGCAAGGGTTGGCACCCCATGATTCAACCACTCTCAATATACAAGAGTCTTGGAAGGGCATTTTAGAGCTAAACCATAACGCAGATTCACGCACCCAACACCCCCTCACCCTCACTGTCACCGAAGAGGAAAATGACAGCATGCAGATGATCGCAGCACACACGCACGCGGCCTCCGTGTGCAGCCCGGGCGGAGGCCCAGAATCGTGGGGTCCCGGGAGAACCTGGCGCCGGCGGCGCTCGTCACCCGAGGGTACCTCGCAGCGACCTGCGGGTCTGCGCCGAGCACTCTGCCCGACCGAAAGCGGCTCCCGCGGCGGAGCCCTGAGCTTCAACCCGGAGCAGCGCCCGGGGCACCTCACGGCGGGAAGCGCCGGCGTCCGCGGGGTTCGCCATGCGGCCCTGGAGCGCCCCCTGGCGGTTTCGCGGGGCGCTGCGGCCTGGGGGTGGAAGCGGCTCTCCGCCTACCGGGATGTGGGCGGCGCGTCCTGTGCACTGGGCGGAGCCTGCAGGGGGCGTCGAGGCCCCCGCGGGACCCGCTCTTAGAGAGCCGGAAGAACGGAGGGGCGGCATTGCTCGTCCCGGGAGCCCGGCCTTCCCGCCTGCCCCGCGCCCTGCTCCCGCAGGAGCCCGCCTGTGACTGCTGAGGTCCCCGCGGAGGACTCCCCTCGGGGAGGTTCCGCGGGCGGCCCGGAGGTTCCGCCCTCCCAGGCCTTGCTCGGGACCCAGGTCCCCTCCAGGCCGCCTCCTCCGCCTTCCCGCGGCTTCCCCGTGTGTCCTCCGACAGGGCAGCACGACGCGGGGAGGGAAGCCTTGTTTGCCGTTCTTGTGGCTGCAGCCCAGCAACTGGATCACGAAGGACTGTCAATATTTCCTCCTGGGCGGAGGCGCTGAGGAACCGCTGTGTGCCACAAAGGCCGGGGACTCAGGCTTCTCCAACTGCTCTTTTTCTTGGCCCCCCTTTTCCCGAGACTCGGTCCCCAAAGCGTCACCGGCAGCCGGCTCCTCTACCGCTGTCACAGCAAGCGGGGCCACTAAATGGGGGCCACAAGTCCTGTCTCTGATGATCAAGAACATCAGACAGCCCCAGCAGTCTTTTTTTTTTTTAATCTCCTCTGTCACGGCTTTGTCTGGGCTTTTCGGGCTGCGCCCAGCCCTTCGCAGGCAGCAGCCGAGCCGGGCCGGCCTCCCAGCCCCGAGGGCGCCCCGGGGTGGGGTCGACGCTGCACCCGCAGCCCAAGCCGCCGCCCCCCATGCCGGGATCGCGTTTGAGGGCCAGCGCCCGGCCCCGAGCTTCGTGCAGGAGCCGTGCGGGGCGCTGCGCGGCGACGGGCACCGGGCGGGCCTGGAGCAGGCGCCATCGAGGCCGCCCTGCGGACAGCCGCCTGCCCCTGCGCGGAGCGTTCCTGCTGCGCGGCGTGAGCGCTGTGGGGCGCGAGGGGCCCGGGCCGCCCGGCGGGTCTGTGGAGGACACCGGCGACGCCACGCAGCTGTCTCTAGGGAGATCGCGGGCGAGCGCGGACTGGAGGGTCCCGCGTGAGGACCGCGGGCACGACACGCTGGTCCCGAGGCACACGCGACATCTGCTGGGTGGCGGGTTCACGCAGGCCTCCGGGGATGCGGCCGCCCCTCCTGCTTCTGCCTTGGGGCCCAGGCAGGTGGCTGGGCAGGCAGACCCTGAGGGCGGAGCGGCCGGGAGCCCTGGGAGCCGTGGGGGTGCAGAAATAGAGCCAGGGCAACAGGGTGACTCAGAAGGGCAGGAAAGAGGTTGGGAGGGCTCCTCGAGAGAGCTGGGCATCGCCATAGAGGAGATCCACACCGGGAACCAGGTGGGGTGAGAATCAGGTGAAGGGTATGGGGTGCACCAGGCCCAGACAAGGGGCTCACTGAGAAGAAGGAGATACAGGAGATGGTCCCCAAGAGTCCTTCGCCTTGGTAGGGGGACTGAACCCAGGCTGTCACACTGAGCTACAGCCAAAGCCTGGTTGGTTGGTTGGTTGGTTTGGACAGGGTTGTGCTAAATCATTAAATCGCTCAAATCAGGCTTGAACTCATGATCCTCCTGCCTCAGCCTCCCAGAGTGCTAGGCATGCTTGGCTGGAGGAGCAGCTCGTAAATGGGAAGGAACATGGGAAACAGGAATAGGGGTCTGGAAACACCACTGTCACTGATGGGTCAACAAGGCGGGATTCACAGAAGACCAGACATCACGGCGGGGGACATTCAGGAAGAGGCCTCCCTCCAGGGCACACAGGCTTCAGTCAGGGGCAAGGGGCATCGTCTTCACTCGTGTGACCAGGCCAAGCCTCCTGCACAGTGTCCAAGTCTCAGCATCGAAGGTTGTCAGGCCTCAAGGGCCTGTGAGCCACAGCATGGTCAGGAGCGTGGGGACCCAATATAGGGGCACAGGCCTTGCTCCACAGGACCTGGCCCTGCTCCCATGAGTGTTCCTCTGTTCTCTACCTTGTATGCATCTGTGTGTGATTTGACCACTACTGAGACAGGAAGTGAATTCTGCCAGGATCCAGAGCTAGGCACTTGTCGGCCATAGCTACTCCGATGTGCATTTGTTTCCAATCCTTGCAGCCCTGGACCGTCCAGCTCTACGGGCCGCTGTTGGGCTTCTATCCCACCCCTCCCACTCCTCCGCCATAGCTCTGAGACATCCGGAGCTGCTCAAGGCCTCAGCTTTCTCCTCTGTGAAATGGCTTTAACCACTGTCCAACCTCTGAAGGCATCAAAGAGGCTAATCCAGGAGAGCAGCTGGAAAACAGCCTGGCCTGTAGCCAAGGCCTGGGTCCAACCCCTCCTCCCCAAATGAAGCCACTCCTCCCACTGCAGCGCCTGCCAACTCCAGCTCCATCAAAGTATTTATTGAAAACTTACCATTACATAAGCATTAGCTAAATAATCAATAAACAAACAGAACAAAAACACCTCACCCCCCCATAGGAAGAGAGTTGTCTTTTTAACATAGGAAGAGAGTCGATTACATGGTTACCATGGAAACCAGGCCATATGGGCACAGCATACCTATTCCTCTTATTTCCTCTGCTTTCTGAGGGAAGGGAGTGCGGGGGATCGAACTCAGAGCCCTGCACTTGCTAGGTAAGTGGCCTACCACTGAGCTAAAGCACCAGCCCTCCTTCTACCTTTCTGATCCTGAAATAGAAGTTCCTCTTCTCTCAAGAACACGGCTGTCCAAAAGAAATGAGACCATCAGGGTAACATTAAACTTTCCAGTGGCCACCGTCGATTAATAACAGGAAGCAGGTGAGGAGACTGAGGGATGGTTTCATTTACACTGAAACACACGAAGGGCTGTCAAATGACAAAGGGTTGCGGCGCGTCCCCTCTCCACAGTGAGTCCCTCGCCGTGTTTCACGGCCTCAGCAGCCACACTCGGCCTCCGGGAATTGATTCTGAGGGATACACTGGGGATCTGTGTGTGTGATCGTGTTCGGCACCCGTGTTATTTATAACTCTGCGTGACTAGAAAACAACCACCAAAAGAAAAATGGGAAGCTGGAGCTATTCCCGGTCTGGTATGGGTGACATGGGTGCGGTTCTTGCCAAGAGCAAGATTCATATGCCACCTAATCTACCCATTTAAAGTGTACAATATCATTTCAAATACGATTCTCCGTGAATGTGCACTACCACACCAGGATCCCCAACCCATTTTCCTTGGTGACAGAGTCTCACTAAATCGCTAAGTTGTGCAGGCTGAACTTGACTTGTGATCCTCCTGCCTCAGCCTCTCAGAGAGCTGGGGCTACAAGATGTGCCCTTAAAACTGATTTTACTCATCGCTGACCATGTCGCCTTCTCTTCTCCACCTCCACCCCTGACATAGAATATCCCACCTGGCCTCTTCTTTTCTTTCTTAAATCCCCACTTACTAACGAAAAGCGGCACGGCCACCTCTCCTCATCCTGTTTCCCTGCTGCTCTGCCCAGAAGTAGCTCCCTTTCCCTTTCTCCGGGTGGAGTGGGGATGGAGGAGCAGAGCCGTGTGGGATGGTGGGACATCATGGTCCCGGAGCCTGAGAGTCAGAGTTGGAAACTTCCAGAAGGAGGGGCACGGTGTCCAGGAAGCCCGGGCCCTGTGAATCACAGAAGTTCCCAAGCATTCAATGAAGATAAACTGAACCCTGATCCCTGCAGGCAGATCAAGAGGGAAGGAGCCAGGCAGGGGCGTGGGAGCCTCCGAGTGTCCGTCCGGCCCCTCCCTGAGCATTTCCCGGGGAGTCACGGTCCCTTCCGTGTCAGAGACCCGACGTGCAACTGCCCCACCCACCACCTCTAAGGTTCCCATGGAAACAGCTGGAAGAAAAGCATACGTCGAGTATTTTGCAAAAAATCCTTGCAAAAATCCTGTGTTTGAGGAGAAAAAAAGCAAATCTGATTCACTTAAAGTAAATAGTGCTAAAATAAATACATAAATAAACCAAAAGTAAGTAGCGCTATAGGGCAGGGATTCTCAAAGTGTTTAAGCTCAAGTCCTGCCTGGGCAACTTGGTGACTTAGCCAGAACCTGTCTCAACATTAAAAAAAAAAAAAAAAAAAAAAAGAGTTTGGGGGACTGGGGATGTAGCACAGTGTGAAGGCCCTGGGTGCATTCACCCCAGTACCACACACACACGAAAGTTGTATGCAGGAATACATGATGTGTGTTACTGCTGTTAGGAGTTAATACCTAAGTATCCTTTTAATCTCTCTGTTGAGATTTCTAATACAGTAAATATGGACAGATGTGATCCATATAAACAGAATCTGTTTGCTGGCCTTTGATAATCTTGAATTTTTTATTGGTACTTTTTTTATTTGAATGGTAGATTTTAGATATACATAGTGATAACATTCATCATAGAGAATTTGTACTAGTACATGACATATATTGCTGCTTCTTTTTTTTCCCATTCTCCTCTTTCCCTTCACCCGCTCCTCCCTCCTTATTTACAAATGCTTTGTTTCCATTTTTTTCCCTTCTGTTCTTTTTCTCTTGTCCTTCCATTCCTTTCCCCCTCCCTCTCCCTTGTTCCCCTTCCCATTTGAACAATTTCTTCCCTTTCCCAATATAATACATTTTTAGTCTTTATTTACACTTTCTGTTTCTCGCACCAGAGAAACAATGCAGTATTTAAACATGTGTGTCCGATTTATTTCATTTAAGAGTACGATCTCAAAATGCATCCATTTACCTAGAAATATCTCAAGCTTATCATTCTTTATGGCGGAGTAGTACTCCATTGTAAAAAAAAACACAAAAAAACCACATCTTCTTTATCCATTCATTGGTTGATGGGCAGATAATCTTGAATTTTAATAACAAAGATACCATTTGTAACAGCATCAAATACACTTGACTAAGTCCAGATTTTTTTAAATGTTTCTAGTCCCACACTATAGTCATATGGCCTTGTATTTTCTGTTCCATAGAGGAACAGAAAATACATTTGAGTACAAAAATTTTTTAAGTATTTAAAGAGAATCTCTATGCAGCATTTTTTCTGCAAAACACATATATTTTGAGCTGGTTAAATATCTATAAATATTTTTCCTTTACATATTTTTAACATTTAAGAGGTCCTAAGATCAAAGAGTTGGAGAACCACTACACACCGATCTTCCTGGGAGCCCCTAGATGAGGAAGGATGGGGGCACTTTTCTCCAGCAGGTTGTAACTGAGCCGGGGGGTTTTGGGGCACTGACAGTTGCTCCCCATTCTGGTGTCTCCCCATCTTCACCCCTGCCAGCATCGTTGCCGGGGAAACCACATCCTCGATGCAAATCAGCTCAGCTCCCTTGTGTCCTGGAGGTGGTGGGCGGGACCTGTTCTAGGCTGTCTGCCTTCTATTGCTTCGTCGTGTTTTTCCACACGGTCAGAAGGCATCGAGCTCGAGCCCCGTAGCGTATCTTTGTCATTTCTCCTGCTGAGCGGAGCTAGCAGATGGGCATCTGCCACAGATTTCCCTTTCACTGTCCACTCCTCCAGAGCTGTAAAACAGCTGCGAGTTCTCTGACCCCACACAGAGGTGAGAGTCCATGTCCTCTTCCCTTGAATCTGAGTCTGGGTGAGCTTGCAACTGACAATATGGAGGATGTGATGCTATGTGACTTCCAAGGTTAGTTATGAGCCAGGCGTGGCGGCCATGCTTGCAGTCCCAGCACAACGGGAGGCAGAGGCAGGAGGATGGCAGGTTCAAGCCCAGCCTGGGAAACTTGGCAACTGTCTCAAAATAATATTTTTAAAGGGTCTGAGGATGTAGCTAAGTACAAAGGCTGGGTCCAAACCCCAGTACCACAAAAACCTGAGTTATAAAAACTTCTAGCCTGGTTCTCTTAGAACAATCACTGCTGGAATTGCCATGCTGACAGGGGGACCAGCACACACTGGAGACCACTTGTAGGTGCCCAAGTCAACAGATGCAGTGAAGCCCATCCTCATGTCACTTCAGACTGGGCACCAGAAGCTTCCAGAAGATTCCAGAACCTGGTCAGTGGGGTCATTCCAGCTTAGGCCCTGACACTGTGGGACTGAAAGAAGCCATTCCCACCGTGTCCTTCCACCATCGCCATGTCAGAATCCACAATCATTATGAAAAGAATCTGCTAGCTGGGTGTGGTGGCACACACCTGTAATCTCAGCACTTGGGAAGCTGAGGCAGGAGGATCACTGCGAGTTTGAGATGAGCCTGAACTACAAAACAAGACCCTGTCTCCAAACAAAACAAAATAAAACAGAACCTGCTTTATGTCGATAAATTCGGGGTGATTTTGTTAAGCAGCAAAAGTAACCAGCACCCAAGCATCTCATGTCCTCCTTCCCGTACTCCGATGGGGCTGGGTAGAGCTGAGTGGTAGGGTGCTTGCTGGGCTTGGTCAAGGACCTTGTCCGACCTCCAGCACCACCAAAAAAAAAAAAAAAGGAATAGTAAAGACTGCTAAATGTGAATAAAGATTTTATCGTAAATGAAGCATCACAGCATGCTACTCAGTAAATCTTTTTTTTTTTTCTTTTGGTGCTGGGGATGGAGCCTGAAGCCTCACTGGGCAACCGCTTGACTGCCAAGCCACAGGCAGCCCGTGGCCAGCAAGGAAGGAAGAAAAAAACCCGAAGGCACCGCTGGCCGTCCCTGCCCGGGCTCATTCCGCGTAGGCCGCCACCACCTCCGCGGAAGCCAGAAACAATCTGCCTTTCAGATGAGAAATCAGATCCGAGGACACGGCGGGCAGACGTGTCTGTTGTGACCGGGCAGTGGTGGGTCAGGGGTTCGACTCCCGGTTCTCTGGTTCCAAAGCCTGATGGACAAGCGTGCCCGGCAGACTTTGGGCAGCGCCATCTCTCCTCAGCACTCGTTCGTCCGTCTGCTCGTGGTTTCGTTCATTCCTTCACCAAATCCCCAGCCCCGGGCCTGTGGAAACACGGCTGTGACCTCATCCGCCCAAAGCCCACTGATGTCCCAGGGAAACCAGTGCTAACCACAAATAGCCATTTAATCTCCAGTGGTGAGAAGGGTGAATCAGGACTTCACTTCCCCTGTGGACTGTCATGTGACATTAAAAATGGAGCCAGGAAGCTGGGGGTTTAGCTCAGTGGTTAGAGCACTTGCCTAGCAAGCGCAAGGCCCTGAGTTCAATCCCCAGCATCAAAAAAAAAACCCCAATAATAAAAAATGGAGCCAGGAGCCGGGCATGGCAGCAAAGGCCTGTGATCCCAGAACTCTGGGAGGCTGAGGCAGGAGGATGGCCAGTTCAAGAGCAGCCTGGGCAATGCAGCAAGACCGTATCTCAAAGTAAAAATTTAAAAAGGGGCTGGGGATGTAGCTCTGTGCAAAGGTCCAATCCCAGAAAGCAACCCGGGTCCTAAGGTGCTGTGGCTGAGGAGTAAGCAAGCAAGCCACAGGAGGAAAATGTACCCAACTCGCATCAAAACAGGCCATGACGTACAGATTTCAACCCCAGGAACCCTCGTCCTGTTCCACCTCAGAAAATGTTTATGGTTTTTATTCTCCCGCTAGCAAAAGAAAACAGAAAAGTTATTCAAATTACATAATGGGAATTGAAGAATGTCAATCAAAATATAGTACGAGAGACAAGTTTTAGGGGTTGGGAAATGGAAGGAGGGAAATAAGAGGAGGAGGAGGGAGAGAAAGAGGAAGAAGGAAGAGGAGGAGGAGGCTGTCTCATCTGGATAGTTTGGTGTCAAAGGACACAGCCTTGAAATTAAAGGAAGACTCAGCAGGCACTGAGGGGAAACTATTTCTGGAAAAGTGGGGGTGACCTGGGAGGAGCCAAAGAGCAAGCTCGGAACGTAGCATCCCGGGGTGTCCCCTCTGCACACCTCGACACCCCACTCAGCCGCCTGAGTGTGGAGGTGGACAGAGCTCAGGTGGCAGAGGCTGGGGCTCAGGGAAAGGGGCCGGGCCACCCCAAGATCCCCACTCTGCTCAGTGACACCCTCCAGACAGAACCACTGTGATCATTCTCACTTTACAGGTGAGGAAGCTGAGTCACAGAGAGCCTAACTAACTTGTCCAAGGTCATACAGCCAGGATAGACAGCGGGATTGAGAGTAAGTCAGATGTGCCCCAATGTCCAAGCTCTTAAACACTGTGACATAGGACCACACCTTTTAAATTAACTTTGCATGAGCCAGGCATGGTGGCGCATACCTACAGTCACAGCAGTTGGGTGGCTGAGGCAAGAAGATCACTGAGAGTTTGAGGCCAGTCTGGGCTACATAGTAAGTTTAAAGCCAACCTAAAGTACATAGCAAGATCCTGTCTCCCAAAAAAACCAGACTAAAAAGTACATGAATGATACATGAATAAATGCCACAGTGTGCATCTATGCTTGTAAAGCTTAGGAAAAAACTACAGAAGGGTGCGCTCCAAAGTGTCACACTGTGTCACTCATGTAGCAGCAAGAGGGCGAGCTAGGCAGAGAGAATGTCAATATTTGTCCTGTACTTAGTCTTTATTCTTGACTTATTCCAACAATTATGTATTAGTTTGTAATTTTTAATAGCTATTTTTTTTAATTCAAAGCAGAAACGAGCATTCCATAATAAGCTGTGAGACACACCAGAAAGAAGCTGTAAGAGGAGGGATGACAGCTCTGAAATGTCTGAGGGTGGGAACGGGGGTCAAGGGGAGCAGGGTCAACGTCCCCATGGGTCTGGTCCCATCGTGGGAGGAAGTGGTCAGAGACACAAAGTCCACAGGCGCCAGACAAGGTCTGTTTTGAGACAGGGACTGGGGAGGCCTTGCCTGTCCCCGTCAAAGACCAGAGAGTCCCAGGGGACACATAAACACATCTCCCACTTTTCAAATCATGTCTATAAATGGGCCTCAGGACAGCAGCCTGGGAAGGAACAAATCAAGAGTTGGCTGACACCAGGAAAACCTTTCGCTGGAAAAAGCAGGTTCAAAGTCAAGATCGGCCTCCAGAGCAGAAGAGCAGGATGCACTTTCTTCCATTCTGTGGCACTGGGGACGGAGCCACCCCCAGCCGCAGCCCCAGCAATACCACAGTCTGCCTTGAAGGAAAACCAGAGCAGGGCTTGTGTTTGGGGTTGGGGATCAGCAAGGAACACGAGGAACTTTTCGGGACTGTGGGCTGTTCTGCCTTTTCTGGGTGTGTGGTTCTCACCAGTGTGTGTACTTGTCAAAACCCACAGGCTACACACTTGAGATCTGTGGATGTTATCGTGGGTGTTATTGTGCGGATCGGAAGTGAAAAGAACAAGCAGATAGTAACCCTGGGCAGGGGGATGCCTAGTGATGAATACAGAGGAACACGGACAGGTATCTGGAAGGCACAAAATGTAAGATAGAAGCCAGGTGTGGTGGCGCAGGCCTGTAATCCCAGCACTCTGGGAGGCTGAGGCAGGAGGATCACATGTTCAAGCTCAGTCTGGGCAACTTAGCAATTTAGCAAGACCCTGACTCTGGATCTTCAGCTCTGAAGCCCCCTCCCGCCTCACCATAGCTGTCTATCTTCTTTCTCTTCTGTTTTTCCCTAAATAAACCATCTTTTGTCATACTAAAATAAAGGAAGAACAGAAAAAGCTTGGGATGTAGCTCAGTGTGAACCCCTAAATAATAAAGCATATTATTCTCTTGCAGTCAGGGCTGGGCGTACCTGGCTGGTTCTTCCGCCTCCCGTCCCAAATGAGGAGGGAACGTCTTCACCACGTATCCGGCCAGGTTCCACGCTGTGTCCTCCTGCCTGGGCTGGCAGGGGCAGCTAGCAGGTATCATCCAGACACAGCTCAGGAGGCTTGAGTCATGCCAGGAGGCCTGGAAACAGATTCCAGCACTGTGCAATCCTGGGCGAGTTCTCGTCTCTCCAAGCCTCAGTTCACCCACCTGCAAACATGGGTAAATGAGAACAGTAACAACACCTGAACTTTGTTAAAATAATCAGGGTGCATGCATAAGAGGTATACGAATACTCGTCACTTCTGCTCTTGGGTCCCTGCTCCTGCTTCCAAGCCAAATCTGATACTGGGCCACGAGATCATTTGAGCAGAGATGATAGAAATGGGAGAGGGGAAGGGGGCATAAGAAGAATTGGAATGTGTTGTGTACCACCTGCCCACGAGGAATGTAATCACTACGTGCTGCAAACACGTACTAATAAAACTTTCTTTTAAAATGTTTAAATATTTCCTTTTGTGATGACCTTGGACCACTAGTGGCCACAGTCAACTTGTCCTGCGCGTAGGCTGTTGAGTTTTTGTGTCCCTGGTGCCATCGTCCTGTCCTTCACAAAGCACCAGGCCCTGCGGGTCTGGTCATATCTCCGGGGGTTGGGGGCGGCTGAGGGGTCAGCTGGGGGAGGGGTCCTGGGCCTGACACCTCACCTCGGGCTCCGGGGTCAAATCTATGTCACCCAAGCAAGGGGCCACAAGGCCAACCTGAGCGTCGGGATTCGCTCTGGGGTGCTGGGAGCCCCGACCCTGGCGCAGGCCTGGTCGTGAGCGCCGAGAGAACCCCCCAGGCGGACGGACCCCTCCCGCAGCCCGGAGGGGGGGGCGCCCTGGACTCGCTCTCCCTCCTCCTCCACAGTCCCTGGAGGGCACCGGCCTCACCCCCTGGCGACCTCCTCTTCCTGGGGCCCAACCCAGCCTCGCCCTTCCCATTCACCCCCACACATCACGCAGCTGAGCCCACCTCCCCATACTCTACTCCTTGCTGTGACTCCCCGAGCCCTGCGTGCTGTACCCCTGCTCGGTGCCCCTCTTCTTTCCGGCCTCGAGAGCTCGGCTGGGGGGCCGAGCTCTACCCGGCGGGCGGGGGCGGTTCCTGGGTCTCCCAACTGGACTGTGAGCCCCAGGACAGCAGGGCCTGGGCCGATTCGTCGCTAGGCCCGCAGGAGAGCAGAGAGGAGAAAACCCTAAAAGGTAAACCTCCGGTACCATCTTTGATCCCCGAACTGTCTCTCCGTGTCCACCAGAGGGCGCTCTGACACAGCAAATCCCTAACAGCGCTCCGTCTTTTCCTACGCAAAATGGAACTGGGAAGCCGGGTGCGGTGGCGCAAATGTGTAATCCCAGCACGGAGAGAGACTGAGGCAGGAGGGTCTCACGTCAGCCCAGCATTGACAATTTAGCGATTTGGCAAGACCTTGCCTCAAAATAAAGAAATAGAAAGGGCGAGGGATGTAGCTCAACATGAAGCCCTGGATTCAATCCCCAGTACTTAAAAATAAAGAAATAAAAAGGAATTAAGGAGAATCAACACCAATAAGGGCCTCTGGGAGCCTGCCGCGCTCTGGGACCAGTGCTACGTCCCTGACACCCCTAACTCCACACAAAGTCTTCACAAATGAGCAAGTGAGGCTCAGAGAGGGCCTTTGACTTAAACTGCAAAACAGCTTCCAGCTCTGGCCTCGGTGGTCCCACAGCCCTCTGGTCCTTGGTCACACTTCCAGGCCTTCCCACCCCCACGCCCTGTTCGCCACAGGCCTCTTCTCAGCTCCTTCCACTTCCAGCCCTCAGTCATGGGGCCTTGGCCACAGCTGCCTGGAAGAGCTTCTTCCCTTCCCCTACCACCACCTCCCGTGGCAGTCACTTCCTCCAGGAAGCCTGCCCTGATCCAACCGCTCCGTGAGAAGCCAGCCTTTCCCTGCCAGCGCTCGTGTGGCACCCAGACTGCAGGTCCAGGAGGCAAGGCCCCTCTCGCCCACCACTGCACAGAAATGAGTGAATGAAACAAGGGATGAATGAAACCAATGGCACTGACCAACTGGAGAACTCACTCCCTGTCTGCTCGCAGACAGACAGGGGCAGGGGTGGGGGCAGGGCCTGGTTTATCCAATGGGAGTCTGCGCTGGGTCCTTGGCTAAATGAGCGAAGGGACCCTGGAACCAACCATACCTGAAACTTAGTCCGTTCTGGACTTTATGGTAACATAAGCCAGTGGATTTGACTCTCACTAACCTGATCAAACACAGTTAACTTGTATTCTGTATTTGAGGCCCAAATGGCCCTGTATAATACCCCCCAAAAGCATTCTCCAATCCCCCAAGGGAAGGGGCACAAGGGGCTTCTTGGCCCTGCTAGACAGGACCCTTGGCTTCAAGAGCCAGGCCAGGCCTTGGGGGACAGGAAAAGGGTCTCCCTGATTTTTCAGACCTGGCACTTCATCTACCATCGTCCAAGGCTCGTGTCTCACTTCTGAGGCCCTGGATCTCTTGTCAACAGGGCAGAAGGTGACAGTGCAGGTGTCGCCCTGTGCCTGGAGCAGACCCACCTGGCAGGACACGAGTGTGTGGGGCCGTGCTGCAGGTAAAGACATTGCTGATCTGAGTTCTGTCGTCCTGCCCAGATGGAAGGAGCGGTGGCTTCCCTGAGGCTCAGGGGGCCCGGGGTCCCCTGCGGGGGGACAGCTAGGAGACCAGCTCTAGAGGCATCGTGGGGTGCGGCCCTGGAGCACACTGGGGCTGCACTTGGAGTACTGAGGGACATTATGAAGACATCAGTAAGGAACCTTCCGGATGTCGTGGGAAGAAGACGTTAACAGGAAAAGCCCCAAAGCAAATTTCACAGTTTATTTCAGCAATTAAACCAAAATGAGGTTAGAGTGACACTCAGCGACACAGCGCCTGCCCAGCTTGTGCAAAGCCCTGATCCATCCCCAGCACCACAAAGCAAATAATAAACACACAAACACACACGGCCGGCAACAGAAACAGAAAATGACACAAATCAGGCAGCTTTCAGAAGTCAAGGAGGTTCGAAAATTCTGGCTAACACGGTCTCATGGCAGCATTTATAGGAAACAAAAGAGTGGTAGGGGACAGCTGCGCTGGCTACGGCTTCACTGGTTAATCGGTTATGGTTTGGGGTTTGCTGGAGTTGAACTTGTTGGCCTTCTACCATGACTAGCATTCAGCTTCCATGACGTGACTGACAGTCAGTCATTTACAGAGCAAGGGAGACTCAATGGCCTCCTACAAACTACACCTGTAATCCCAGCACTTGAGAGGCTGAGGCAGGAGGATCACTGTGAGTTAGAGGCCAGCCTGGGCTACATAGTGAGATGCTGACTCAAAATAAAATAAATTAAAAACCCAATCCTGCCCCCCAGCAGACCCTCACTGCGGAGGCAGCATGGTGGTGGCAGAGGCTGCCCCGAGGTCCAAGGAACCTGGCAAGAGTTGCACCTTGCACGCCACCCACCCCAGCCTCCACCTCGCCTAGCCACCTCGGCCCCAGGCCTGGAGCCCGATGACCAGAGAGGCGCCAGGCCCCTCAGATGGAGGCCTACTCCCCCATTGAAGGCCAGAGCTGCATGAGGTCTCTCCTGGAGTCACAGAAGACCCCAATAAACAAACAAGATGCTCGAGCTCCATTTTCATTGGGCTCCTTAAAACAACTGGCTACTTGGTTGCCATGGAGACTCCAGTGGGCCAGCAGGAGGAAGAGACCATCGCCCAGGAGCCTCGGGCTGCAGCTGGTATGCGGCTGAGCCTAGAAGCCATCAGAGAGACAGAGCTGGGGCCGGAGGAAGGGACGGCTCACCCGGAGGGTCCCTCAGGCCCCAGCTGGCCAGCTGCATCTCCAGACGGCAGATCCCTGAGGATTCCCGGACGGCCCCGGACAGAGGCGCTGAGCCCCGGAGTGGGGTCGACGTGGCACCCACAGCCCAGGCCGCTCCCCTCCGACTAGGAGGTGGACAGAGCATCTTGCATAAAGGTGACAATGGCAGCAAGCTGTGCACCATGGTCCACACAGCCACCAGGGAGCTCGCCCAGAAGACGTGGGCCATGAAGCACGGCGCAGGCGCACACAGTGGCCTGTGGATTTCTTGGTCTCGGTGACCGCAGCAGGCAAAACCACGAAGGAGGGAGGTGCTGGTTTGACGAGCCGGATGGTCAGAGAAGACAGGGGCCATGTCCCCATATAGGTGGGCTCATGGCTGTGGGAGGCATCGGGGCAGCTTCAAATGCACATCCCAGGAATGCAACCGATGGTCACCCGTGGGGATGGAGAACCGAGAGGCCGTGGCCATCATGGCCTGCACCTCGCTTCTGACACCAAGGAGACACTGGGACACACTGCAGGGACCATGAGCCGGGCTGGAGCGATGGGACCGACACCCAAGGTGTCCTTCCCTGAGGACATTTGGGACCATGTGAGGGTGGAGGGGTCTGGGGGTCCAGAACATCCGGGGAGGACGGGAATCTCCAGGATGGGTTTCTACCTTGGCCGAGCAGAACCTCCCCAAGGGAGTCCTCCTCGGGCATCCCAGTAGTCACATGCAGCCTTCTCCTGTATCCCGACTGTCACAGGTGAGTCTCTAAATCCACATTCAAGGCAGGGAGAATGAAGATCGGCCTATTCTCAAATGAAGGACTAAGCCCATAAACCCAGCACTCTGGGGAGGCTGAGGCAGGAGGATCACAAGTTCAAGTCCAGCCTGGGCAATTTATCGAGACTGTATCCTAAAAAATAAAACAGGGCTGCAGATATAGATCAGTGCAAAAGCCCTGGGTTCAGTCCCCAATTCTGCAATGAATAAATAAATGTTCAAAAAAATAAAGGGAAGAACTATTTTTAAAACATAATGAAGCCAGGCATGGCAGCACCCACCTGTAATCCCAGCACTCAGGAGGCTGAGCCAGGAGGATTGCCGCGAGTTTGAGGCCAGGCTGGACTACAGGATGAGTGTAAGTCCAGCCTGAATTACAGAGAGTGACCCTGTCTCAAAAAAAACCAAAAATAAAATAAAATGAAACACCAAACCATACCTAAAAGAAGAACGACAATTTCTTGAAGACCATTAAATTTCAACTCCTTCATTATCTCATTAACGTCATCTTTTTTTTTTTAAACATTTGGTCGAACGGGATACATGTAAGGTCTAACTCTTGCAACTAATTCCTATGTCTCTCCAAACTAATTTATGAATCCTCCCTTGTTTCCATTCTCTGCAAATTCTATTTCATTAAATAAAGTTTTCTCAGTCCCTTTTCTATTTTTGCCGGCAAAACGGAGCTCCCTGGGTCTGATTTTTGCCTGAAATGCGAAATGAAATTTCAGAGCCAGCCTTCTGAATTGTCCATTTTTACCGCTAACAACAACAATAGAGATGAAGGAAACATTTTTAATTCTTTAACATAAATTTACATTTTTAAACAGTAAAAAAGAAGAGGGAAGGGCTGAGGACTTAGCTCAGTGGTTAGAGTGCTTCCCTAGCAAGCTCAAGGCCCTGAGTTCGAGCCCCCGCACCAAAAGAAGAAGAAGAGGGAAATGAAGGAAGCTGCCCTTCCGTCCTGCTGCCGTGGAGGGAAGAACACTATTTTGCATCGTAAAATCGGCCTAAAGAATTGGTTTCTGTAAAGTGGCAGATGAGAACATTTCTGCAAGCATCTAGCGTGTCCTCCCGCGCTGCCAGGGACTCCGGTGAATTTTCCTGGTACGGACCCGGGACAAAAGAATCTGAGATTCTCTCAGAAAATGTTACAATATCCGAACACAAAGAGACTCCTAACGAAGCTCCAATTCTGATGGGCTGTCTTCCTTGATTATTCGTTGCCATGGTGACAGGTTACTAACATCTGCGTTTTTTAAAAAACAGGTACTTGTAGGTTTTTCTCTTTCAAATCAGAAAAGGATCTTTTCTCTCCTTCCTCAAACATGATGAAATAAAAGCCGGAGGCTCTTCCAAAAAAAATTTTTTTTTTTTTCAACAAAGCCATGCAGTCTCCTCTTACCGAAATTAACCAAAGCGCTCAGCGGGCGTGGAGTGGACTCCAACCTGAGGGCAGCGGTTAATCGTACATCTGGCGCCCTCTGGTGTTCAATACGAAAACAGCAAGACCGTATTTAGTATAAAAAATCGGCTCATTTTTGTTCACCCAGTTTGCGTACCGTCACCGCAGCCCTAGAGAACTAAGACACCAAGCTCGTTCCGGGTGGCCTGGTAAGGCCGAATGTCTGACTCCTTTGGCCAACAAAGCACGATGGAAGTGACACCATCCCAGTCCTCGGGCCTAGCTTTTAAGATTTTCAGCAGCTTCAACCTTGATCTGTTGGGGTCCCAAACTGCCATGCAATTGCAACCCCTCAAGAGCACAGCGCTATGAAAGGGCCACGGAGAATTGAAGCCTCTAGACCTGCAAGGGAAGAAACCATCCTGGAAATGGGTCCTCCGGCCCTCACTGCCTCCGCTGATGACACATCCGGCAGAGATGAACAGCCAGCCAGACGCTTTCCGAATTCCCCGCCCAGAGTCCTGAACAAGCTTGGGAAGAAAAATTCTTGTGCCCACTTTACAGAAGAGGACACTGAGGCTCAAGGAAGTACAGGTGGTAGCTCCGAGGTTGTGAGCTCATGTCTTCCTGGCTCCAGACTCTATTCCTCCCTGCTAGGAAAAGAAAAAGACCTCGGATAAAAGTGTGGGCCCTCCTTGCTCACCTGCTGGGAGTTCACACAGGAGAGCAGATGGCTGAATACCTCATATCATACTATCGTGGTCTTGAAGTCAAAGGATGACATTTGGGAAAACGGTGCCGCTTTCTAAATGGTACTTAAAGATGCCAGGCTGAATCTGCCCTTTATAAAAGTGAAAGTTGGGCATGTATCACATGCTTGGAGTCCCAGCATCCAGGAGGCTGAGGCAGTAGGATTTCGAGCTTTAACCCAGCCTAGGCAACTTAGCAACTTAGTGAGTCCCTGTCTCAAAATAAAAAATAAAAAATGGCTGGAGATGTAACTCGGGGCAAAGACCCTGGGTTTAATTCCCAGTACCACAAAAAGAAAAGGACAGAAAGAAAAGAGAAAAGAAACCTTGTCGGACCCGACCTACAGTCAGCAGCTCTGGGAGGAGGGGAGGACCCCGAAACTGCCCTCCAGGGAATTCTGGTGCAGACTCAGAGCCTGTGCCCCGTGCACTTCGATCAGCCGCATAATTGAAGCTGCCACCTGCAGCTAATGTGGTGGAAGGGGGTAGAAAAAGAAAGTCAAGAGCCATTGAAGACTCAGTCACGTGGGCAGAGCCAACCGTGAGGGGTGCTGGGAAATGTAGTCCTCAGCCAGGCAGCCATGTGCCCGGCAGGAGGGATGCAGCGTTTTTGGTTATTACCATTTAGGGCAGCTGCAGACGTACTCTCTGGGGTCTAAAGCTCCTTTTTGCTGATTACCTGAAATCAGAAATAAAATTCTGCAGAAGCCAGTAGTCTTCATGAAATAAAGTAATCCTGGACTGAAAATCCTGAAACCATGAGCCAAAATAAAACTTGCTGCCATGTAAGTGGATTAGCAGAGGGATTTTGATACAGCAACAGAGAGCTGCCTAACACACATGCCCTGTGCTGTGCTGTCTGAGGATATAGAGGTGACAACACTGGCTGCCTCACAAGACATCTCAGGCCAATGAGTGTATTTGTGATGTACTGACACGTAACAAGTTGCCCCAAATTTTAACAGCTTACAGCAATGAATATTTACACCTCACAGTCTGTGACAGGCATCTGAGGGAGGTAACTGGGTGGCTGCAGTCAGGAAGCCAGCTGGGGCTGGCATGTTGGTTCTGTGGCCTGTAAGCCTCTCTGCCGGGCAGCCCAGAACCACGGGGACATGGAGCCAGTCTCTAGTGACCTAATCCCACAAGAGACAGCCCATCTCACTCCAGGTTCTATTTGTTAGAAGCCGTCATGATGTCCATGCTACACCCAAAGGGCTTGGATCCCAGAAGGACGTAAGTCTTGGGAGGCGGGAACACAGGCGGCCACCCGGGGCTGCCTGTGACACTGGAGCCCACGGAGACCATCATAAATCTGACCACGGTTCCATCTAGTGGGTAGGGGGGACAGACAGAGTAGACGACAAGGCGGGAAGTTTTGCTTTGTGATCTAATTGCACACGACTTCATGATAGTGTCGCCAGACAAAACGCAGGTTGTGCCAGGTGTGGTGATGCACATTTGTAGTCCCTGCACTTCAGGAGGCTGCGGCAGGAAGATCGCAAGTTCGAGTCCAGCCTGGACAAGTTAATGATTTAGCCAGGCCTCCTCTCAAAATTTACAAAAAGGGCTGGGGATGTAGCTCATTGTGAAGGTCCTAGGTTCAATTCTCAGTACAAAGTGAAAGAAGAAAGAAAGAAAGAAAGAAAGAAAGAAAGAAAGAAAGAAAGAAAGAAAGAAAGAAAGGAAGGAAGGAAGGAAGGAAGGAAGGAAGGAAGAAAAAGAAGAGCCCACAGGTGACACAAATTTGAATTTCAGATAAACAGCAAATACTTTTTGGTATAAGTATATCCCATGCAACGTTTGAGATGTACCTACACTTTTTTTAAAAAAAACCCTCTTTGTTAATCTGAAGTTAACCAGTCAGGCTGTATTTTACTTGCCGAATGTGGCCACCCTTCTCCAGGGCCATACAGGGGTCGGGTGCCCCGGGCCGGGATGAGGACGCTGAATCCAGTCAACAGGGTGGGGTGAGGACGCAGCGGGACAGACTCCTGGAGCAGGGGATCTGGAGGGAGGGTGGGGAAAATATGGACACACAACACTGAGCTTCTCTTTCTTTTTATTTGCGTGCGTGCGTGCGTGTGTGTGTGTGTGTGTGTGTGTGTGTGTTACTGGGGATTGAACCCTTGACCTAAGAATGTCCTTGTCGTTCTGCTGTGACTCTGGAGCCCTGAGGTCCTGCCCCACGCAGGTCTGTTCGTTAAAGGCTGTCTTTGGAAGGATAACTGAGACAGGTCGTGTGCGATTCTCTTGGAAACTGTAGCCATATCCTGAGAAAAACCGCCGCCAGGAGCAGCTGCGACTCTGAGTGGTCCTCTTGCCGGATCATCTGTTGCCATGGTAACGGCCATCGTCTCTGTCACCGCACGGGAATAGATGCTTGTGGCTTTTCTCTCGCTAAATCAGAAGAGGGTCGTTGGCACTGGTCTCCCACAAACACAACAGAAATAAAGGCCTGTGACTCTGCTATATTTCTTTTTTGATTGTAGGAGCTGAGATTGAACCCGGTCTCTTCTCGCTGGGCTGCATCCCCAGCCCTTTCTTACTTTTTTTATTTTGGGACAGAGTCTCAGTAAGTTGCTAAATTGCTCAGGCCGAGCTCGACTCTTGATCCTCCTGCCTCAGTCTTCCAGAATGCTGGGGTTACAGGTGTGCAGCCAGCGCACCTGGCAGATGTCTTATTTTTAGTAAAGACATTGAGTCCTATCTCGTTGAAATGAACCAGAGCGCTCGGCCGGAGCAGTGTGATCAGGCTTAAGCGCGGGAGCGGGGACCCAGCGCGAAGCCGGCGCTGTAACCCTGACCTCGTCAGGGCGCCCGCTGGCGGTCAGTCGGGGAATAGCAGGCCCAGCCCAGGAGACCCCGCCCTCTCTTTCTCGCAGGCCTGGCCGCCCTCGCCCACCTGGCCAGGCTTGCAGGGAGGACAAGGCCAGGTCAGAGGTGCCCAGAGGGCGGGAGGACTTCCCCTCCCTTCCCCAACCACGTCACGCTCGTCTGTTCTGGGCCAGGCGTGTGCTCTGCCTGCCACCCTCCGGCCCTAAGGACGGATCAGGACTCCGAAGAGAGTTAGGGTTCCCGCCAGGGTCACACAGGTGAGCGATTTAGACCAGGACCTCCCCGACATTAGGCACTCGAGAACTTCAGAGAGGTCCGGGAGGACCAAAAAGCCTCCTGGTGCACCTCGGGGAGCACTGTCAGGGCCGCGGACACCCAGCCATCTGATGCTTGCTACGTCGAGGCTGCTGGTTACTATGCTCTTCCGGTGTGCTATGTCCCAGGATAAGTACCGCAGATGCAGAGTCCCGCGAAATCTTCCTGCCAAATTTAGAAACATTCTCACGCCCATTTCCCAGAGGAAGAGTCTGAAGTTCAGAGAGGCTCGTTGAATTGTGCAAGGTCACACAACTGGGAGGTATTGGAAGCCGGGCTGTGAACTTGGATTTGCCTGCTGTAGAGTTAATATTCTCCATCGCACTACTGAGGGAGCCGCAAGCCTTGGACCTGAGCGTGGGCCTGACTCATAATCCCTCATTTTTAAACTTCAAAAAGAAATGTTCTGTAGCTGGGCATGGTGACGCATGCCTGTAATCTCAGCACTCAGGAGGCTGAGGCAGGAGGCTCACCTTGAGTTCGAGGCCAGCCCCAACTACATACTGAGACTTTGTCACAAAAAAAAAGAAAAAGAAAAAGAAAAAATAAATATTCTAAAAAGGAGAAATGTTCTTTTTGTTGTATGTTATATTGTATGCTTTTAGCCCAAATCACAAATTCTTAAAATTTCACTCTAATTATAAAAGTTCAAACAGCTTCTCAAACAACCGTGGTCTCAAAGAACAAAAACTGAGTCACCTTGGATAAATTTCTATAAATTTTTATTTATTTATTTATTTTTGGTGCTGGGAATCAAACTCAGGGCCTTGTGCTTGCCAGGCAAGCACTCTAACCACTGAGCTAAATCCCCAGCCCCTTAATTTTTATTTTGAAAATACTTCCAAAGGCTATACTTTCAGGGATCATTTCTATAGTTGGTGAAAATACTTCCATGCGGGCTTGGTGGTGCACACCTGTAATCCCAGCACTTGGGAGGCTGAGGCAGGCGGGTCACTGAGTTCAGGGTCAGCCTGGGCTACATAGTGAGTTCAAGGCCAGCCTGAACTACATAGTGAGACCCTGTCTGAAAAATCCAAAAAAAGAAAAGAAAAAGAAAGAAGGGCTGGGGATTTAGCTCAGTGGTTAGAGTGCTCACCTCGCAAGCACAAGGCCCTGAGTTCGATCCCTGGTACCAAAAAAAAAAAAGAAAAAGAAAGAAAATACTTCCAAGGTTAAGGACTTCTGTTTGGGTAGTAACAGATTTTTATAGCTAAGTACTTCCCTATTCCTGAGTTCCCTCTGTGTTTCAGGGGGTATGTATAGTACTAGGGATTGAACTCCTGACCTTGGCACTGAGTTACATTCTCAGCCCTTTAATTTTTTTTTTTTTTTTGGTACCGGGAATCGAACTCAGGGCCTCGTGCTTTCAAGGCAAACACTCTAAGCACTGAGCTAAATCCCCAGCCCCAATTTTTTGCTTTGAGTCAGGATCTTGTTAAGTTACTACACGACCCAGACTGGGCTCCAACTTGTGATTCTCCTGCCTCAGCCTCAATTTACGTAAGTTTACATTTCGATAAACCTGTGGCGCACTGAAAATATACTAAGGCAAAAATGCATTTACTGCCCTCACCTGCCCGACCTCACAGCTTAGGAGCGGCACACTGGAGAGAGCTCTTCCCCTCGGCTGGTTGGAGGTTTGCAGTGCTGAGGATGGAGCCCGGACTTCGCTCCTGCTCAGCAAGTGGTCTTCCACTGAATTGTGCCCCAGCCCTCATGGTGTCTGTGTCCCCTTGGGATCAAGTGGCTGACTCCAGCGGCAGCCAAGAAAGGGAAGGGGCAAGGGGGGAAAGAGGACAGGAAAGGAGGAAGGAGGACAGGAAAGAAGGAAGGAGGGAGGGAGGAAGGGAAAGAAAGGAAGGCAGGCAGGCAGAATCAGAAAAGTTAGCCTCTGAATGAAAAGCAAGGTGAAAAATTAACTAACTTTGTTTATATTTGCCTTTTGAAGTACACAGACAGTGGTCTGATATGAGTTATCTATCATTGCATAAGAATATTATCACAAACTCAAAAGTTTAAAACAAGCTAAGTGTAAGCTACATTGTCTCACAGTGTCTGGGGGCCGCGAACCCCAGCGTGACCCCATGTTTCAGAGGGTGGCTGGGGTCACCAAAGACAAGGAGAGTGTTGCTTGCGCTCCGTCCTCCGACATGAAACCTGGGCCCAGGAGGGTGCTCAGCCCTCAGCCAGAACTCATCTCAGGATCTGGACTCCCAAGTCTCAAGCTCCTTGTTACCTCTTATGATGAGACACTTCCATATCCCATCATTCCCTGCTCCTTTGGCCAGCTGAAGATGAATATGGCTGCCAGCCAAAGACCTTATTTTCCAGCCTCCTTTACAGCGGGGTGTGACCATACCTAAGATTTAGGCCAATGGGATGTGAGCAGAAGAAAGGTTCATGACATCTGAGCCAATTCCTAATTTGCCCAGGCTGGCTGAAGCTTGTGTTCCTCCTGCCTCAGCCCCCCAGAGTGCTGGGACATGGGTTTATTGCATCACACCCACTTGTGCCTCTCATTTTAAAGTTTACATCACCTCCCAATAGCGCCAGGGGCTGGGGGCCAAGCCCTTAATACTCAGGCCCTTGGGGTACTTGTAGCCACACCATAGCAACAGCAAATGCCCTTCTCCCCAGTTTGTCTTTCCATGTCAGCTCCACGATGCACACAGGAAGTCATGCAGGGCTGACAGGGCCAATCCACCAGCCCTGAAAGACCTCGCCATGCCCAACACCTGGATTCTTTTCAATGCTAATATTTTCAGCAACCATGTTCCCCTGGGCCCTAACTTTGCCGGTGCTTCCTTTCTGAGGGAACTGCAACTTTCCAAATCATTCAGCTCTGCTTTTTCTTCTGATTCTCACTTTAGATTTGGCTAAAAGCAGCCAGCAGTACCCAGGCCACAGCCAGAACTTTGGATTGTCTTGAAATTTCCTCCACCAGATTAATTAGTCCTCTGCCCTTAACCTCAGTCTTCTGTACAGTCTCAGGACATGGGGAAAATGAAGACACATGTTCTTCCAAAGTGTAACACACAAGGCCTCTAATCTGACTGCCAATGGAGTTCTTGCTCCCAGCTGAAACCCCCTAAGCCTGGCCTTTATGGTCTGCATTCCTGTCAGCATTCTTGTCTTCTAAACTCCAGTCAGAATCACCCATCAGCCCCTAATTATACCATTTTAAGCCCTTTTTTTTTTTTTTCATCTTAGGCCCTTTTTAGCCTGCATCTCCAAACCTTCCCAAACTCCTCCCACAAACCAGTTCCAAAGACTTCTAAACCACATGCTGTTTAGAGCTTCGACCCCACTCCTGGCACCAGTTTTCTGTATTAGTCAGCTTTCCTGTCACTAGGACAAAACACCTGACACCCACAACTTAAAGAAGGTGAGAGGTTTTTTTTTTGGCTCACGGTTTTGGAGGATTCAGCACATGATCCACTGGGTCCAAGAAGGAAATGGCATAGTCAAAGGGCATGGTGGAGGAAAACTGCTCAACTCATTACAGCCAGGAAACAGAGAGAGAAGGGAGGAGCCAGGGACAAGAAAGTCATGTCTCTAGTAACCCACCTCTAACCAGGCCCCACCTCCTGAGAGCACATTTAGCCATGAATCTGCCAATGGATTAATCCACTCATGAGTACCGCACCTTCATGACCCAAACACCCTCCCAAAGCCCCCACCTCCGAATACATGAGACTTTAGCAGGACATTCTAGATCTAAACCATAACACAAACTGTGCAAACCATGCTAGATCTAAACCATAACACAAAAACTATAAGAAATCTAATTATGTATATGAGGGTCAGACCAAGTACACTTCAGAACAAAGAATGTCACCAAAACTAAAGTTTGTTTCATAGTTACAAAATGGTTAATTTAGCAGGGGATGGTGGTGCATCCCAGAACTTGAGAGGCAGAGGCAGGAGGATCATCACAAGTTTGCGGCCAGCCTGGGCTACATAGTGAATTCAAGGCCAACCTGAACTACACAGTGAAACCCTGCCTCAAAAAACCCAAGATAAATAAACAAATAAAATAGTTAACTTATCAGGAAGGCATAACAGTCATATGTACCAAATAATCAAGCTTCAAAATACATAAAGAAAATTTGACAGATATAAAGGGGAAAATATAAATCCACAACTAGAGTTGAAGATTTTAGCACCACTCTCTCAAGAACTACTAGAAAAAAAAAATTGCTAGAGCAAGTAAAACAAAAAAAATCAATAAAAGTACAACCAGATATGGTGGCTCCCACCTGTAGTCCTAGCACTCAAGAGACTAAGGCAGGAGGATCACCTGAAGGTCAAGGCCCTGGGCTACATAGTGAGACCCTACCTCAAAAAAATCATTAAAAATCAATCAAAATAAAAATAGCAACACATCAACCAATTTGACCTAATTGACATCTATAGGGTACGCCACACAAAAATCACATTGTGTCCAAATGTACATAAAATATATTAACCATCATATGCCATATATGGAAACATAAAACTAGTCTAAATAAATGACAAAGAACTAAAGAGTATGTTATCTGATCACAATGTAATTAAATTAGAAATCAACAACAAAATACACAGCAAACCCCCAAATATTTGGAAATTAAACACACTTGTAAATAGCTTAGGGATCAAAAAAGAAATCACAAGGGAAATTGGAAAATATTTTGAACTCAATAGAAACACAACATACCAAAATGCATGGGATACACCTAATTAGTGCTTAGAGCAAATTTTCAGCTTTAAATGCTTGTAGTAGACAAAAACATACCACAAATCAGGAGCACAAAAGAATTCACACAAGGCTGGGGATTTATCTCAGTGGTTACAGTGCTTGCCTCACAAGCACAAGGCCCTGAGTTTGATCCCCAGCACCAAAAAATAAATAAATTAATTAATTTTTTAAAAATGGAGCCAAAAAAAAAGAATTCACGCTATGTAACTTCATTTCTCTAAAACTCTGGAAAGTAGCAAATTAATCTCTAATGACAGAAGTGGGAACAGTGGTTGCTTGAGGGGGACAGGAATTGACTATAGATTCCAGGCAGCTGAGTTCTGGGGTGATGGAAATGTCCTATATGTTGTCTCAGGTATGGTTACATGGGTATATGCAGTTGTCAAAGCTCACTGAACCGAATCTTTAAGATCCGTGGCGTTTTATTGAATGTAAACCACACCACATATGCAAAACAAAATTGGATCACTCAGTTGACTGTGAACCAATCAGAGGCAAGAAGGTGGGCTATGTTGATTGGTTGATTCCTTGAGTCCCCTCATAAAAGCCACCAGTAGGTGCAAGTGTCAGCTTCCACCAAAGCAAGGGAAACTGCCATAAAAGGGACATGAAGATGCATAGCAAGTATATGTTTGGCTGTAATAACAAAGAGATCAATAATAAAGACCCAAAATCACAGTGATTTAAGCAATACAGATGCTTGTTTCTCTTTCATATAGAGGTCCGATCTAAGGATGGAAGAGCAAGATCTGCTCCAACAAATCATTGAGGACGCAGGCACCACACTGGCTACAGATTTGCTCCTCAGGAAACAAGAGTCCCTCTCGGCTACCTTCTGCATCTTGAATGTCGCCCAAAACCCCATGTGCTTGGTTCCCAGGGAAGCACTATTAGGAGGCTGTAGAAACCTTAAGAGGTCTTTAGGTCATTGGTCAGTGCTCTGAAAGGGGCCTGTGGAACCTTGGTGTCCTCCTTGCTCTTTTGCTTCATAGTAATAAGGTGAGCTGTTCTGCCCCACCACGGCCTCCCACCATGATGTGACACCCTGCCACAGACGGAAAAGCAATCATTTCCAAAACTATAAGCCCAAAGACAACTTTGCTCTTTACAAATTATCCTCAGCTATTTCATTATAGTGACAAGAAGCTGAATAACACACACTCTTTAAGGGCATAACCCAAGCTGGGCATAGTGGTGCATCCTTGTAATCCCAGCTACTCAAGAGGCTGAGGCAGGAGGATCTCAAATTCAAGGCCAGCCTGAGGAACTTAGTGAGACTCTGTCTTAAAATTAAAAAGGGGGGGGCTGGGGATGTACTTCAGTGCAAAGGCCCTCTTCGACCCCCAGAATCAGACAGAGAAGAGAAGAGGTGGAGAGGGTCAGGAGAGAAGAGAGAACACCTGCCTTCACTTTGCGTATTTGTCCAGCAATGGCGTGTCCAGCACATTGCATGTGTCCAGTACTGCTGACCAAGACAGAGCCTAGGACTTCTCATAACCACCAGGAATCTTTCAGCAGCAAGTGACAGAAATTAACTCAAACTTGATTGGAATAAAAAAATTTTTTTTTGTTTTTTTGAGACAGGGTCTTGATAAGCAGTTCAGGGTGACTTTGAACTGTGTAGCTCAGGCTGGCCTCAAACTCCTGGTGATCCTCCTGCCTCAGTCTCCCCAGTGCTGGGATTACAGGCGTGCGCCACCACACCCTTCCCTAAAATTTTTCATGGCACTTGTAATAAAAAATTATTGTATGATGGAGTGCAGCTGGGCTTAAGAATACAGAAAACAGGGAAGTGAATGTCAACAAGTCTCTTGGCCTCTCAGCTGTGACACTTTTATTCCCTCTTCCTCTAGGCACCTTCTTCCCTCAGGTGGGGGCAGGGTGGGAAACGGCCACAGAGCGTGTGTATATTCCTATTCCTTCACAGCCTCACCACCTCAAAGACAAAGGTTTCTCCTTCGCACAAACTCCAGATCCGAAACTCCAGGGAAGGACTCTCATTGGTTCCGCCTTGGACGGGGTATAGTGATTGGCCCAGCTTGACTCACTTGCCGGTCCCTTACCCAGTCACCAAAGGGGTGGGAGGAGATATCTAAGACAATGTTAGCTCCTATTCTAAAATGGGGACGGGGTCGTTATCCGAGCTCCAGCAAACAGACACTGTAGTCTCAGCTAACCTTCGCATTAATTCTTTTTCCTCTTATGGCTGGAACGCTGGGATAAGGAGTGAGGTTGTTTAGGAGACGACGAGAATGGTTAAGGAGTATGGTCTTCCAGACCAGTCAAGCACGGGTTCTTGCATACAGCAGGCGCCCAATTCATGTTTATTAAATGAATTTATGTTCAGCTCCCAAAAGCCGCCCTGGAATAGCTCCAATTTCACAGATCCTGAGCGGATTAAGACCCGCACACCGGTGGCGTGCACCTTAAATCGCAGGGACTCGCAGGAGGTGGGAAGCGGGACTTCTACGAAAGGCGAAATCTTGAAGACCCCGCCGCTGCAAAGGGCCCAGCTGGGGGCGGGGCTTCGAGAACCAGGATTTTGGATTGAACCACTTCCATTTCTTAGAGGGGAGAGACAAGAAAGTCTTTCTGCACCTTTCGGCGCTTTTACCACTCTCAGACCACAAAAGCAATATATTTTCATCTCTAAAAGCCACAAGGTTCCTCTTTCACCTCGCTTTACCTCTTAGCTCCACGTAGCTACACCATTCAGACTTCCCCACCATCGTCGCACAGTGGCTCGCCCCAGTTTGACGCATTGCAGGGAAGGCCAGACCAATAGGTGCAGTCGTCTCATTTCCGCCATGGGCCGGGTCCAATCCTGGCGCGGCTCACAGAAGAACGTGCTACGAAACGCCAAGTGGTACCCCTCCGCCAGGGAAGAAGTGGAGTGGACACAGGGGCCGGGCCGCGCGGCGACAGAAAGTAGTCCGCGGCGGGAGCGCGAACACGCGCCCGGCGGCAAATCCCAGCTCTCTGCTGTGTGAGACGAGCGATCCGCGGGCCCGTCGGTGCGGAACGGAGAGCGGAGGGATCCGCGGGCACCGCAGTGCGGCGAGGCGCGAGCCGCGAGGGGCGGGGCCGGGCGAGGCTGGGCGCGCGCGGCGGCCGGTGAGGGACCGTTGGGGCGGGCGGCGGCGGCGGTGGCGCGCGCTGCGGGCTGTGTGTGAAGACGCGGACGCGCGGCGGACCTCGAGCTGCTGCAGCTGCTGCCGCCGCCGGAGGTACCTCGCTTTCCGCGCTCCGGACACCCGGGCCTCGCCATGGTGAGTGAGGCTGAGGGGCGGCCGAGGTGGCGGGCGCAGCGGGACAAGACCCCCAGTGGGCGAGGGAGCCCCGAGTGGGGGCGTTGGGGCTCCGGCGGGAGCCTCGGGACCCCCGGCTCTGGGCTGTGAACCCAGAGCGACCTGTGGGTCCTAGAGGGGGCTCTGGGGCTTCCACAAGCGACGTTAGCCCAGCCGGGGTGTTGAGAGCCCCAGATGGACATCTGAGCCTTCCGAGGGGACATTTGAACCCTCAAAGGAAGAGTTCGGGGCCCGAAACAGTATTTTCGGATTCAAGACGGAGCGTGTGGTTTCATATTTGGGTGTGTAGACCCCCAGGAGGTGGAAATAAGTGGCCAGGGAGGGGGCTGTCTGGGCCCTGACAAAAGCTTTGGGTCCTGATGGAGGGAAGAGGGGACTGAGCGAGGCCAGGCTCGTGGAGGGCTGACCTCAGGGCTCCTGGGGGGTGGGGGGGGGGATCGGAGGTGGGGGTGACTTTTGCACATTAGATCCTTAGGGGGAAGGGGTCTCCAAAGACCAGCATTGCAGAGGAGGAGGAGGAGGTGGGAGAAGTAAGTGCCAGTCGAAGTGAGGAAGAGCTAGGGCGGGTGGCAGCGGAGGATAGGAGATGCTTTTGAAGCCTACAGGGACCGAGAAGGATCGGATGGTGGAGGTGGTTAAAGGGGGTGTTGAGACTAGAGCATACCCATAGTTGGGGAACAGGGAGCCTTGTGGCTGATTGAGGGCAGCTGGAAAGGGTTCTTAGAGCACTAGTGGGTAAAAGCTGTTGAACTAAGTTTTGGGGTTTTTTTTGTTGTTGTTTTGTTTTTTAATGGGAAGGAGTTGGGCAGGAGTGTTGTGTTTGGGTTCATGAAAGAATGAGTTCCTAAGGTGAGGGGTCAGGGAAGCCTTTGGCTTAGATGTCAAGAGATGAGGTTAAAGGGGGCCGGGAGTGTAGAAAGGGGAATGAATAGCAGCCAAAGTGGGCCAAGGTTTGGAGGTGGGTGTGGGTAGTTCCCGCCTGTCTCCTGGAAGAGGTCCATATGAAGATGTTCAGTCTGGGTGGGGGGTGGGCTGCAGATGCTAGAGGGAATAGCTATGCGGTGTCCCGCTTCCCTGGGAGGAATGGGTTGGTAGCGCCAGGGCAGTGGGAGCAGGTGGGCGGAGTTGTTCAGGCCCCAGTTGCGCACTGAAGCCGCATGAAATGGGGGTGAGGGATCAAAGTTTGGGGTGCACCAAATGAGCCAGCTTGTTTAAGTATAGAAGCCTCAGTCCCATTGCTACCCCTTTTAGACCTAGAGAGCCGCCTTTCCAGATTGGGGGCTGCTTCCCTCTGATCCCCTAGCTCCATGTACCCTTCTGCATCTTCTCATTGGTGCCAAATGACAGTGCAGTACCGTACAGTGTGGCGTCAGTGACAATCGGATGCCTATTCCCATGCCCTCAGGGTGGGAGTTGCAGAGCTTAACCAGAGGGAACCTCAGGGGACCCCTTCATTAGCCAGAGGACCTCTTGTTCTTTTCATGGCCCTCACTGACTGCTTCTGTGAATTCACACAGCTAGAGCTTTGAGAGAAAAACCAGCAGACTAGTTAGTTCTTTCTACTCCTGCCACCCACGACACCCCCCCCCCCCAGGCTCAGCCTGGAACTGTGTGCAGCCATCCTCCCTGGCAAGGCTGGGGAGTACAGGCAGCCGTAGCCGTGTATCAGATCTCATACTTGCTGACACAGACCTGATGGCTCCTCTTGCCACTACCCCGTTTCCCCCCAGCAGAACCTTGCTGAAAGGGCCTTGCAGCACTCACAGGTGCCAGCAGGCCTCCCACCTCCATAGGAGGGGGCCCCACTTTCGCTCTGACCAGTTTCTCTTCCCATATGTAATCAGCAACGTATGGGTGGGACAAGGCACTGTTAACTGGCCTTGGACTTTGGCCTGAGCTCTATGGCTCCTCCTTGGCCCGGGTGAGGGGCCCTGGCCTTGGTTTCTGATCTCATCTAACACTGCTGTCTGGCATTGGCTGAGGGCTGGAGCAAGGCAGAGAAATAATACCCTCTTCCCTCCCCCACCCCAAGCTTTTTTTTTTTTCCCCTTGTCCAGCCCCTTGCTGGAGCCTAAGATGAGGGACAGGGAAGCAGGATACCAGCTGGGTTATTTTGGAGACAGTTTTTGGTGACTGTTTACAGTCTTCTGGTCTGGAAAGGGAAGAATCCCTGGAGAGGGGTCCCCAGCACTGGCCAATGATCACTTCTCAGGTGGTTCGTTTTCTAGACCAGCCGTGTGCTGAGGTGTGTGGCTTAACCTAGACCTTTCCTGGGCCAGGCAGGGGAGGGGGCTCCTGAAAGGCAGGCAGGGAGCCAGTCTGACAGGCCCTCCAGGCAGAGCCACGCCTATTTGCAGCAGCCCGGAAACAGAACCGCACGACAGTGCTCACCTGCATCTTCCAGCTCCAGCTGGGGAACGGGAGGCACTAGCCTTCAGACACACTCTTGGGCGTTCCGCAGCCCTTTGCGGTGCTGCCCAGGCAGGCTTCGTGCAGAGGATGCTGCGCCGCAGCGTTTGGGAAGGTCCCTGACTATGCTGGCTTTCTCCACTCCAGGCCTGGGGAGGGGAATGAAAAGCAGATGCACCCGCAGCCCTCCTCCCCGGGCTGCTGCTCTCTGTTCTCGCTCTCCCCTCCCCCAGCGTGGCCTGGTGTAACCAGAAGCCCATCCTCTCTTCTCACTTTCGCCAAGCAGCTTGCTCAGGTGTCAGGACCGGGCCGGCCCGTGCAAGCCTCTGTCCACAGGAGCTGGGGGAGGCAGGTGGAATGGGGGGCTCATGACCTGGACTGCTGGCTTGGCTTTGAGCCTGCAGCCCTGAGTCTTTGCTGACAGCCTTGCTGAAGAGTCTCCGTCTGGCCTCCTCACCTTCCTTTCAGACTTCAGACTTTTCCAGAATGTGCATGTGTGGCGTTTTTCTTCTGCCTTCCCTCTCAGCCTCAGCCATCTCCCCTGTCATTATCACTTTGATTTCTTCTCCCATTCTGCCTCTTTGGGGCTTGGCTTCAAGTTCCTCTTCCCTTAGGTTAAATAACATATTTTTTAGCCCAGGCAAGGGTTGGGAGCAGGCAGTGGTTTGTTGAACGAAGGTCTAGAACCCAGTGTAGAGTAACGCAAACACGCGCAATAGTTTACCCCACTTTCTGGGGCTCTCAAACTTAGGGCTAGAATCTGCTGTAGACTTGGAGCCCCTTGCCCTAATTGCGAAAGGAAGGAAAAGAATGGGAACATTCATTGGACCCACAGTAGTCCAGGGATGGTGAGGCCCTCTTGCATTCACAAAAACCAAGAAAAATTTGTCTTTTAACTGCCTAAAGCTAGATGTTGGGATCCAGCACCCACCTCGCTCGCCCCCAGGACCTCTGTACCTCTATTCCCAGGACACCTGCGTGGGAAGTGCAAGCCCACCTCCCTGGCCCATGTACCTCAAGGGCTGCTTGCCATAGCTGGCCAGCCCCAGAGTGGCCCAGCCTGGAAAGGGTTAAAAACTGCGGAGCTCAAGCTGACTTCAGTCTTTTGCCACTGCTGCTGCTGCCTACTGCAGTCCCCTTCCTGACATTTGTCCCTCCTGCCCAAAAGAAACAGAACAAAGTGGTACCCTGTGCCCATCCTGGGTCCCCGGGGCAGAGCAGCTGCCTCCAGCCTGCCCAGGGCTGTGTCAGGCCCAGAGCAGCTCCAAGGCACTGGTTAGGAGAATTTTTGCCACTTGGGTGTACACTGCCTAGGCCTAGCACCTTCAAATAGGTGACACAGAAACCAACAAAGATAGCCCCACATGTCTTCCCTCTGCCCTACCCAAGGGCTGGCCTGTTTCGGTTTGGAGCCTTCTAGAGCTGCTTGATGAGGCCTCTTGGGCAGCCGCTCCCTCCACATGGCCTCTGGGGCTCCCAGCAGCAAGACGCAAACCCGCTCCAAGCCACACCAGTGCAGCCGGCTTAGGGCCAGAGCAGGCATTTCTCCCTGCCCACAGGCCTGGGTTTGCAGCCCACCCTTGCCTCTGGCTTCTGAGTCCTCGTGCTGCATGACCAGCTCTGCCGCAGACCTTGAGTCTGGTCCTCATCCCTGCCCAGCGGGAACTCCTTGTGCCACCCTCTGAAGAGGGACTGGGCTGGCCAGGGAAGACCCATCCAGAGGCATCTGGCCTGTGACTAACTCTTCTTCCTGCTTTCCAGGCCGACCAGCTGACTGAGGAACAGATCGCAGGTGAGTGTGCTGGCTCTGTCTGCCCCCCGCCGCCCCTCCGTCTTGCCTGAGGAAAGTCTGTGTCCCCAGCCAGATCTTAGCCCCAGGACCGATAGAGGGTTGATAGAGGAATGTGTGTGTCCCTGTATCCCCCAGTGCGATGCCTGTGCCTGGAATGGTACTGTGCTGAGGCGCTCCCCCTACCATCGCCATGGTCCTAAGACAGATCTTGGACCTCCACTTGCTGGCAAAGGCTGTGTCCCTCTGCTAGCTGCTGGTCATTTGGGACCTTGAGATCATAGCCAAAGGACAAGCCCAGCTCTTTGCCAGCTCCATCTAGATAGGCCTGGAAGGTGAGCTCCCTGCCTCCCCGTGGGCCTGCCGAGCTCCTGTCCCACTTTAGGAGCCGCTCAGGAGATGGCTGTCACTCCCACCTCTGCATTTGCCTGGCTTTGCACTTCCTTTTGCACATGCTTGCTCTTGCTTTTCCTCTGGCAGAAATGCTCCTCTCCCAGCCCTCAGATGGGCAGCTCCTCCCTGGCTCGGGTCTCAGCTCCCTGGCCTTGGAGAGGCCTTCCTGGACCTGCCCCGCTTTACCTGTCACAGGATTTGTTTCCGTCCCTCATGACCTTTCTTGCTGTCTGCAATTAAGTTGTTATCTTTACCTGTAGTATCACCTGTCACTAGAAGTGAGTGAGTCCCTTGAGCTTGGGACTTGGTCTCATTGGTCCCTGCCACATCCTCAGGATCTGTCTGAACATAGGAGGTGCTCCATGAATTTTACCAGCTAAGCAATGAACAGAGAAATGACCGTGTACCTCCCAGTGAGTTCAGTGAAATCCCTAGACCCATCTCATTCATTTTTGTAGACCCTCCTCCCCAAGAATCCCCACCCCAGGAACTGCTGTGTGACTGTTTCCTGTTTCCCTCTCTCCCTTTTCTGAGCTGCCTGATGGGCTCAGAGACCAACTTTTGGCTTATCTCCCTAGTCCTGCCAGCTGCTCCAACCCCAGCTCGGTCATCAGAATCAGCCCACCCAACTATGACAGAGGCCTCTGAAGTAGAGGAGACAGGGGTGGGCTCATCACTCCTGTCCCCGCTGCCCCCCAACACAGGTCACACTTGCAGCTTCTTAGCTTTGGCCCAGGGCAGGTGGAGCCCTGAGGAAGAAAGCAGAGAACTGCAAGTTTACTGATCCTGAGCACAGCAGCCCACATGACCCGCTCTCTGCTGCCTGCCCCCACCTCCAGCTGCACAGGGAGGTGGCAGCAGCCCCAAGGAAGCTCGGACTGTTCCCCAGGCCCAGAGGCTGGGGTTGCAGCTGCCCAGCAGTGTGTATCCTTCCCAACCCATCTGCCACCAGCACCCCACGCTGTGCTCCTATAGCACACGTACACTTTGCTTTTCGCCCTGTCCCCATCAGCAGACTGTCCACCACCTCACCCCAGCCCACACCCTCTGGGAATAGGCCGCCAGGCATCTGTTCTCAGAGGGCTGGGGGTAGGGGAGCACCAGGTGCCAAAATGGGCCCAGTGGGAAGGCAGGAGCCACGTGCTTCTCCTGCTCCTGATGCGTCCCCAGCTGTGGCCTTCCCACTCAGCACCACTCGCGCTCAGCCTGCTGGCTCGGCAGCCGTCCCCTCGCCTCCCACCCCTGCCCCACGCACCGTCCATCAGCCGCGCTCTGCTGCCGACTACCCCCACGTGCACCATCCCGCGGGCTCAGCTCCTCGGGAAGCGGGCAGTGCGCGGCAGGAAGAATGCGGTGCCCACATTTCCTCTTTGTGCCAGCCAGAGGCATTGCGTAGCCTCTCCTTCCCTCCCCTCCTCTCCCCTCCCCTCCCCTTCCCTTCCCTTCCCTTCCCTTCCCTTCCCTTCCCTTCCCTTCCCTTCCCTTCCCTTCTGGTCAGTTGACCTTGGCTCACACACTTCAGATGAAGAATTCACTTGGCTCTCATCCACCCCATGACTTTGGTCCATTCCATCATTTGAGTAAGAAGCCAAAGCCAGGACCAAAAAAAATGCACAGTTACCTAAGGACAGCCGTCAGCCCATTTTCTCCCCAGTATCTTCACTGAACTGGGTTGGCTGAAGAAATTGGTGCACCAAGGAGAGGCCTGGGCTTGAGGTCTTGTTCTTCCCCAGGGAGGTCAGGCTCCTTGTGGCCCCCAGACCCACACCTTGTTCCTTTTCTCCCCCCAGAGTTCAAGGAGGCCTTCTCCCTCTTCGACAAGGACGGAGATGGCACTATCACCACCAAGGAGTTGGGGACAGTGATGAGATCCCTGGGACAGAACCCCACTGAAGCAGAGCTGCAAGACATGATCAACGAGGTGGACGCAGACGGTGAGCCCCAGCAAGCCCCCCTCAGGGATGGATGGGCAGCCAGCCTCTCCGGGGACTCTGGGCTCATCCCCTGGGGCCCGGTCAAGAGCATGTCATTCTGCCTCCCTCCCCCACCAGGCAACGGGACCATTGACTTCCCGGAGTTCCTGACCATGATGGCCAGAAAGATGAAGGACACAGACAGCGAGGAGGAGATCCGAGAGGCCTTCCGTGTCTTTGACAAGGTGAGCAGCCCTCTCCTGGTGCTGTGAGACTCAGGCCGGCCTGAGAGCCAGTAAAAGCGTGCTCAGAGCCACTGGGCCCCAGCGCCAGCCCCCTAATACACCTACTCCTCACCCTCCGGCCAGTGAGGGTGATGACAGTCCCTGCCAGGAGCAGCTAAGTGAGAGCCTTTGTCCCCGACCTCCAGGACGGGAACGGCTACATCAGCGCTGCAGAGCTGCGCCACGTAATGACGAACCTGGGGGAGAAGCTGACTGATGAGGAAGTGGATGAGATGATCAGAGAGGCTGACATCGATGGCGATGGCCAGGTCAATTATGAAGGTGAGCGGCGGTGACCTGGTCCCTCGAGCCAGGGAGGGCTGCCGGGTTCTGCCCTGCTCACTGGCTTCTCCATCTCTCTGCAGAGTTTGTACAGATGATGACCGCGAAGTGAAGCCCCGGGCAGCTGGCGATGCCCATTCTCCTGATCTCTCTTCTCGCGCGCGCTCTCCTCTCTTCAACACCCCCCTGCGTACCCCGGTTCTAGCAAACACCAATTGATTGACTGAGAATCTGATAAAGCAACAAAAGATTTGTCCCATGCTGCATGATTGCTCTTTCTCCTTCCTCCTGAGTCTCCCTCCATGGCCCTCGTCGCTTCCTTTTGCTGCCCACCCCCACCACGTTCCAGGCCCAACGCATTCACAAGATGAACCCCGTCCCCCTTGGGGGAGCCTCTGCCCTCCAGCCCGGGTGGCTCTCCCGTTGTGGTTTGTTGCCTTTTGTTTGTCCTCTTATTTGGGTGCTGGAGTGGCTGCCAGCCCTGTCCGGCCCCACGGGGGTGAGGCCCCCACCCAGGCCAGGAGCATGCCCATAGCTCTTGCATGCAGCCAGCCCTATGATTCCGTGTGCAGATCCTGGCAGCTTTGGGCAGAGGGCCAGCAGGGGCGTGCAGAAGCACGCAGAGGGTTGAGGAATTGTGGCATTGACTGGATGTGACGCAGGAGGGGGTGCGGAGGCCTTAGACGCTGGCATGCTTTTCCACCAGAGGGGCCAGCTCGGAAGGGGACGGACAGAGTGGACGTTCTGAAACCATTGGACTGACTTTCTGAGGTGGGGCTGGCAGGGGCTGCTTGTTCGGCCACTGTGCAGGTCGCCCTCACCCACGTCCCTCGGCGATATCAGCTGTTCTGTAAATACCTGGTGCTAACATCCCGTGCCGCTCCCCCGTGGCGTGCCCCCCAGGCCGTCTAGGAATGGATGTGGGGATGGTCGCTCTGTAATGTGCTGGGTTTTTTTCTTTTATGTTCCTTGAAACATGGATTTTATCCCAAACCCTACTGGGCCAGCTGAAGGGTGGGGAGAGGGAAGATGAGCCCCACCACGCCCTCACAAGAACAAACCTGCAATAAAACACTCCCTTTGGCCTGCTGCACGTTGCACGCAGCCCGGGCCGGGCCGTCCTGCCGCCTGCTGCCCGACACCTGCGCCCTGCGCTGACCTGGCTGCTTCGCCCCTGCGCTGCCTCCGCCCTGCCCCGCCTGCCCCAACCCTGTGGACAGCATGATCCGCACCCTGCTTCTGACTCTTACTCTGGGACAAGTCAGTCAATGCGGGCAGTCAGTTCGGGTTCTTTTCTGTTCTTTTCATCTGGCTCCCCCACCCCAGGTCGATCAAGTGGCTTTCCTGGGACCTGCCCAGCTTTGGGACTCTTCTCCGCCCTCTGGCACCAGCCTCCGAGGGAGGGAGGGACGGGGCCTGGTGGGAGACCTGGCCAGGAGCTGAGGGCAAGGCAGGTAGGCGTGAGGCTGTGGACACTACCAGAATGTTTGAGTTTCGTTTTTTTTAAACCGGGCGATATTGTGTTCAGTTCAAGCTGTGAAGAAAAATATATATCAATGTTTTCCAATAAAATACAGTGACTACCTGACATGGCTCCTCCCCTCTTGTCTCGGACCTTGGACCTGCCCTGGTGTGGACTCTGGGCCAGCTGCACACAAGCCTTCCCTGTGCCAGCTCTGAGCCTGCATCCCATCCTGCACTGAGCAGGACCCTCTGCGTCAGAGCCACTGAGCCCAGCGTGACTACAGAGTCATCAGGCAGGACAGTGCCACAGCCTGAGGGCCAAGGGCTGCGAGTCAGCATGGTGGTGGGTGCGAGAGCAGCCAGCCCCACCCTCTGTGCAGGGGCAGAGAGATGTGTGGGCCACACACAGCTGGGAAGGCACCAAGGCAGAGCGCTCTGCAGAAGGATCCAGAGGATGCTGGTCACCCACCTGCAGGAGAGATCCAGGTGCTGCAGGCAGAGGGAGCAGCGTGTGAGGGCGCAGAGGATGCAGGGAGGCCACAAGAGCAGAGATGGGGCAGTCTCGGGTGCTTCTCACAGGGTACCTGGGGAGTGATGGTGCCCTTCACTGTTTGTCAGGAGCCTAAGGGGCCACACTGGGCTCTGAGCACCCAGGAGGCTGTGGGCTTGGGGTTGGCCTGAGGATCTAAAACAAAAAGACACGAACAATTGCAAACTACAGAAAGTGCCCTGACTTGCTGTGGCTAACGGCTGTAGTGGAGGGCCTGAACCCTCGGGGCTTCTCCCAAGGCCCAAATCCTAGGAACGTCTCTTTTGGGGCCAAGGGCCAGGGGCAGTACCCTTAACTGGATGGCTGGGCAGGAGTGGACTGGGACAGCTTCCTCTCCACTCAGTGGCCAGGAAAGAATGGGGCAGCCGGCAGGGCAAAGGGGGAGGAAGGCAGGGCTGCCTGGGGCGTTTCTGTGGCAGGGTTGGGCCTTGGCCGGCTCTTCCTAGTTGTGCAGCCATCAGACCCCAGCCCTGGGTGGAGGCGCTGGGAGTGGCAGCCGTTTCCCCTCGGTTGCCACCTGTGTAGGGTGTGGCATTTGTGATGCAGTAGAGAGATAACGGGCCTGGGACCCAACCCTCTGTGGCCTCAGATGACACCCTGGACCTCTGCAACTCTCCCAGGGTGGGTGCAGCTCCCACAGAGCCTCGGGAGCACCAGCCATTGTTTATTGGCTGCATCCTACTTCGCAGGTCGTCTTATTCTAAACTCTGCCTCTGGGATCTCAGTGAAACCTTCAAGCAGCCATTTGGCTGGGTGGCATGAGTCCCTCTTGTGCTACCGGCAAGCAAGGCCCAGAGGACCAAGGTCACTCCCCAAGGTCACACAGTATAAATTTGAACGAGATCCAAGATCTCGACTGTGGATTTTGGAGTAAATGCTGACTTCAAGCAAGCCACAGACAGTCAGCTGGGCTGGGCTGAGGCTGTAGCAGCAAGGGTGTCTGAGATGGGAGCTGCCTTCTTTTGAGAAGGTCCTGGGCGGGGAGCTGCCTTCTTAGCAGCCAGGCTACCTGCAGGAAGTTCTAGTCTAGCAGCTGATTTTTTTTTTTTTTTTTGACAAGATCTCATTATTGAGTCCAGGCTGGCCTTGAACTCAAGGTGATTCTCCTGCCTCAGCCTCCTCTGGGTGCTGGGATCACATGCATACACCACTATGCTGGGCTGGTCAGGCAACTAAATGATGAGAAGAAGGCCTTGGTGTCCCACAGAAGGGACTCTGATCCCAGGTGGACTGCTCCCCGTAGGCCTTGGGAGCCACTTTTGCCGCTTCTAACTTTTTTTTTGGAGATAGTGTCTATGTAGTTCAGACTGGTTTTGAACTCGCTATGTAGTCTGGGCTGGCCTTGAACTCACTATGATCCTCCTACCTCAGCCTCCCAAGTGCTGGAATTACAGGCGTGTGCCACCACACCTGGCTGCCACTTCTGACTTGATAATGCTAGAGTGGTGATTTCATTCCTCTAAGCCTCGTTTACCAATCTGCAAAATGGAGAAGAATAAGCTGTGAAAAAATCATAAATACAGCTGCCTTGGTGGATAGTGCCATCAGGTCATTTAATTCTGACCCAAGCCATATGGGTCCCTACCAAAATTTAGCACCTGCCGGGACTCATGATGTGCGTGCTCTGCCCCAGGCACACAGCAGGAGGTAAATTATTACCCAGCTCTGACCGAAGAGGGAGGGAGCCAGGCAGACAGCACCTCCGGAACCACACTGCACCCCTCGGAGCAGAGCCGTGCTTCTTGGAACAGCTGAGCTGCATCTCAAAACTGGATCCTGCTGCTTGGGTCCCCAAAGGCAGGCGTTTAAGCACCGCACCCCTTGCCTGCACTCCCCCTCGGCGCCTTTCGCCTGTTCCCCCGCCTGTGTTTGGAAGACTTTCACTCCCAGACGGGCTTCGTGATTATTAAGCAATCATGACTTCCCTTTCCATTCTGTATTCATCAAAGACATATGGAAGGCGCTCAGCCTGTAATGGCCCCAGGGCAGGAGGGAGGCCGAGGACCGCAACCCAAACACAGCCTTGCTGGCTTGCGATCACCTCCAGTGGGGGATCCTGGGTCTGCTAGAGCAGCCCAAAGCCTGTCCCGAGAAGGTGACCAGACACAGGGACCCGCAGAGCGCGGCCCAGGCTCCTCTCACTTCCCGGAAGCTAGCAGGCCTGCTGCCGGTGCAGCTACTGTGGGACTGCTTCTACATGCCACTCCCAGGATGACCAGCAGGTGGGGCCGTGGCGACAAAAGGCTCCAGAGAGCACTTTGGGGTGTGCGTGGGGTGTGCGTAAAGTCCCATCTGTGGGTTGGCCCCCTTCTACCAAGACAGAAATGAATAAGGATCCATCCCCAACATGTCACTTCCTGCCCCCTGCCCTATACTAAGGTAGGCAACTCATATGGTCCATACTTTGCACTGTACATATGCAGCTTGCGATTTTGTATTTGAGCTGCTCCTTCCAACACATATTGATGTGAGTATTCAATTGTCCCACTGGTTCACGAGCCAGGCAGGACCAAGGCTGTGACAGTCACAGCTGCATCCCCAAGGGACACAGCAGTCTCAGCCCATGGCAGGCTCTGGGGAGAGTCTGACAAGTTAGTGAACGTATGAAAGGCCACAAAAGTGAAGTATTAGCGGCTAGAGTCAGAACTCAAAGCATGACAGAGACCACTTTCCTCTACCACTTTCTTCCAAACTCGAGACCTGGCTCAGCAGCCATCCCCTGCCCGGAGGACCCCCATTCCTCCCTAGACTCTCCCAGCGCCCCTCCCAGACCCACCCACTCTGAGGACAGGACTGTGTTCTCCACCAGGAGGGCGCAGCCAGGGTTGTCCCTGCCACTGCCACGTCCCCGGCATCGTGGGGACACGCCCTGCCGATTGAGTGAGGGAACTCATCGTGCTCAGGCACAGCGGGGGTTGGCCTGTGGCCTGCAAGTGGCAGGCAGGAAGGTGGCTGTCCAGACACCTCCAGACGACGCTGGGCAGCAAGGACAAACAAGAAGGCAGGTGGGAGCTGTCTGAAGACTGCCCACCTGGCAGACAGTGTGACACCCAGCTCAGAGGGCAGGGGGTCATCACCCTAACCCTCACCCCGAAGATGGGACTGTCAGCAGCTCCACCTGATCAAATACTGAGCCCCGTACCAACATCTACAAAGCCATGAGGTCATGGATGAAACCGCCTCCCCTTAGGGGTCATGGTGAAGAGGTGAGCCCTTCCCCCATCCCTTCATCACTGCCCTCTGGATTTGTTCCAGCTGAGGCCAGGCCAGGGCAAGTGACAAAGGCAGAACCCATTCTGATGTTTCCTAACCCATTTGGTTTGGTTTGGTTTGGTTTTTTGAGACAGAGTCTCCTTATGTAGTTCAGGCTGGCCTTGACCTCTCAGTGATCCTCCTGCCTCAGCCTCCTGGGTACTGAGATTATAGGCATGTGCCACTATACCCAACTTTTTCTTTTCTTAATAACTGGACTTTTTTATTATTAAATTCAACCAAGATATTATTACTCAGTTATGACTGCTATAAAAGTTTCTAAACACCTTCATTTTTTTCAGTATTATGTGTGTGTGTGTTTTTTTTTAATGTGTGTGTGTTTTTTTAAATTGTGGTGAGATATCCATTATATAAAAGTTACTATTTGGGGCTGGGGATTTAGCTCTGTGGTTAGAGTGCCTGCCTCGCAAGCTCAAGGCCCTGAGCTCCATCTCCAGCACCAAAAAAATAAATAAAAGTTACTATTTTAATGATTTACACTTTATAGCCAGTTACAAAGCCAGTGGCATTTGGTACATTCATATTGTGGGCAATCATTGCCACTCTAGTTCTAGAAACATTCCATTACCCCCAAAGAAAACCCCGTACCTATTAACTGGTCATCTCAACCTGTTTGTTTTGTTTTGTAATGCTGGGGGCTGAACCCAGGACCTTGCACACGCTAGGCAATCCCTTTGCCATTGAGCTACCACCCCAGCCCTTTTTATTTTTTATTTTGAGATGAGACAGGGTCTTGCTAAATTACCCAGGCTGGCCTTGAACTTGCAATCATCCTGTCTCAGCCTTACGAGTAGCTGCAATAACAGGTGTGTGTCACTGTTCCTAGCTTCTTTGATCTGTTTATTTTGTTTTGTTTTGTTGGTCTTTTGAGACAGGGTCTCAGTATGTAGTTCAGGCTAGCCTTGAACTGACTATGTAGACCAGGCTGACCTCGAAGTCGTGGCGATCCTCCTGCCTCAGCCTTCTGAGTGCTGGGATTACAGGCATTCACAACCACGCCCAGCTACCCCTTGTTTTTCTTGAATGTAATTTGAAACATAGTGACTGAAAATAAATAAAGTTGAAACAATGACACCATGCCTTGTTTTGTTTTGTTTGCAAATCATGTTTGCCCAGATAATAACAGCAACAACAATAACAGCAATAATAGTAATACCCAGTGCTGGCCTCCTTCCAGGCCCTGTGCTCAGTCCATCTTCAAGGCAATCTCTCAGTCCTCACAGCTCGTGAGCTAACCACTGGTTATAGCTGAAAGAACGAGGCGCAGAGTAGGGGTGCATTTCCAGCCAGCGAGCAGTGGATGAGCTGGGCTGGCTCCTCTACTTCCTCCCGCTGTGTGTCCCACAGGGTGACTGCCCTCTATGGACCTCGACTCAGGCCCACCACTAGAAGCTCTGCTCACAGGCTGCTGGTGGCGGGAGGGTGTGCCTGGCGCGCAGGAAGAGGCTCCCTTGCTGCCAGTTCGCTGCAGAGCTACTGCGGCGTGCTGCTGTACCCCTCCCCAGGTGCGGCTTTATTGTTCTAGCCTGGGGGTGAGTGAGAAAGGGGAACTGAGGCAGGCAGTGCAGATGGGGGTGGGAAGCCTTACAGCCACCCTCCCCCAACTCTCCGGGCCAATTCACTTCCCTTCCAGAGCTTCCCGAACTCCCTGAGAAGGTGGGGCTGGCTGGAGGGCAGACATCTCTGTCCCTGATACCAGGTGGAATCTGGAGTCGGCACCTGCTGAGTATTTGTCGAATGAATGAGTGAATGGATGAATGAATGAATGAAATCTTCGCAAGTGTGAGGTGAGGTCGGGCCCCAAAGGAAGGCACAGACCAGGGTCTGCATTCTTGGCCAGTCCCTGGGATTCTCCCCCATCCCCACTCCGTCAGCTGCCAACGTCCTCCAGCCACCCTTGCAACAGGTCACACTGTGTGGCCCACCAAGCTAGGGCGTTTCTTGGGTACCAGGCACATGTCCAATATCACCTACAACACAACAGCTTCTCCTTTCTCCCACCTCCCCTCAGGGTGCAGGGCCCCCAAGAATGATGGAGAGCAGGAAGTAGGGAGCTTTCCGAGAATCCCTGGCTTGGGAGAGGGGAGGCCCTTTCCCTGGGGAACAGCTGGGACCCCTGTGAGAGACAAGGATGGGGGCAGGAACCCTAAGCCCAGTAGACCTGAGTACCCAGAAGTCACTGGGAACTTTGCCACCTTCTAAATATTTGGACAGTGAGATGGATGGGGAGCCCAGGGCCAGGGCTGGCGGGCCAGGCCTCGGGCTATTTTGAGACACCCGTTCCTGTGGGCTCCAGGGGAACGTTCTCTCCTCCCACTGGCTGCACAGCCTCCCCGAAGGAGGAGAAATAGCAGCTGACCACCTCCAGAATTCAGGGACCAAGTTCTGGCTTCTGCAGCCATCGGCCCTGTCCCTGGTTTTCTGGCTCCTGCACCAGGAAGACGGCAGGAGGTCACAGGGGCACTTTTGATGTCAACAGAGAGAGCAGGGGACTGCAGCCTCAGCTTTGGACGGATTCGCTGTTCCCACGGTGCTGCCGCCGCCACCAGGCTGTGAGACAGGAGGCAGGGGTGTCATCTGTCCCTTACTCCAGGATGACAGGGGCACCCAGTTCCCCTCTTTCCCCTCCAGAGCAGCAGGGGCCTGGGGCTCCCTCCTCCCTGAGGCTGGCCGGGACTGAGGTGTCTCTAAGTCGCCTCGGGCAGGCTGGGGACACAGACGGCAGAACCAGAGCCTGAGTCGCTGGAAGACAGCCTTGCGGAAAAGGATGAAGACCCAGGGGTCCAGGATGGGGTTGAAGGCGTTGAAGCGGAAAGCAAGGAGGTCTCCCATCTCACTGCTGTCCGGGGCCATGGCCTGTGTGAAGCCGCGAATCTGGGGGTAGGGAGGGCATCGAGAAGGGCATGAGTCTGCTGCCTCCCAACCCTGGCTCCTCACCTCCCTCTTGCTCACCACAGGGATGAGAGGTGGCATATGAGAAGGGAAGGAAGTAAGATAGGAGGAGAACTAAGTCTTGAATGCATCCTGGAGCAGAGGGAGGGAGAGCCCCAGGAAAGTGCTCGAAGCTGCCTAGCAGAAGAGATGGGACCAGGGAGGTAGGTGCCCTCCTCGCATCTTGGTGGGGGAAGCCCTCGGGTTCACGGATGCTTGAGCCTGAGGGCTCAGGGCCACCTGAAGTTGAGTCTCTGAGTCGTTGTAACCCTCCCAAAGGTTAAAGACCCTCACATCCAGCCCAGCCCATTGTATTTTACAGAAAGCGAAACTGAGGCCCAGAATAAAGATGAGCTGATCAGATGTCACAGCCCTGGTGCTCATCCAGCAGAAAGGAGCGAGGGTGGCAACCTCAAAGAACCGAGACTGGGCACAGGGCGGGGCTGGGCTGGGAGATCAGGAGCCCTGGGAGGGAGGTCAGGCTCTGGAAGCCTTAGAGCTAGTGACCACCAGCAAAAGATGCTGCCCCTCGTCTGTAGAAAGGGTAGCAGGCCAGGACTTTGTGCCATTTCCTGCCCAGAATTGCAGAATATATGTGAAAAGTCGTTTTGAGGGTTATCTGAAGAGGTATTTAGAAGCCACAGAGCATCCGGTGGACAGATGGCAAGTGCTGTTGGATGGTGGGCCCTGTTGTCACAGGCTCAGGGGAAGGGGAAAGAGGCCAGGGATACAGAAAGAGACACAGGGGGTCTGGGGATTTAGCTCAGTGGTTAGAATGCTTGCCTTGCAAGCACAAAGCCCTGAATTCGATCCCCAGCACCAAAGGAAAAAAAGACACAGGAGTCAGTGTCAAGGGGGTGCAGAAGCAAATGGGGAGAGGCATCTCTGGGAAGTTGGGAGTTGTTTGGCCTGGGCCAAGCCTCAGGCTGACCTCTTTCGAGACTCAGTTTCCCCATCTGTGAAAGGGGCTCATCCAATGGCAGACAGAGGTGAGCGCTGCTCTCCTGCCCTCTCCCCACACCCAGCTCCAAGGCAGACTCACCGTGAGCGGCAGGGAACACACGGTCATGACGACTGTCATGAGGGCCAGCAGGATCAGGTGGTCAACCTCGTCCTCACGCGCCCGAGTGCTGGGGACCAGCAAGCCCTGGTGTCGCCTCTGCTGGTGGTACATGCGGCAGAGGCTGAGGGCGACGGAACCGTTGCACAGGACGATGGCGGTCACCAGCAAGGCCACGAGGCTGGCGTAGGCCAGGGAGAAGGCACAGCCGCCAGGCTCGGCCGAGCGCAGGCGGATGAAGCACCAGCTGCCCGGGCAGTACTGCTGGTGCCGGCCCAGGCCCAGCAGGGGCAGCGCGCAGAAGAACGTGCAGAAGGCGTAGATGGTGGGCAGCGCCAGGCGGGCACAGCGCGGCCCGTCCAGCTGGGCGTACAGGTAGGGGTGGCTGAGCGCCAGGCAGCGCTCCACCGCCATGGCAAAGAGGATGAGAGTGGAGGCCAGGCCGAAGAACGTCATGGCGAAGGCGAAGGCGTCGCACAGCGCCGGCCCCCCTCCGGCCAGGCCCAGCAGCGAGCTGTTGCGCGCATAGGCCACGAACACGGCCGGGCTCAGGAAACATGTGCCCAGCAGGTCCGTCACCGCCAGCCCGGTGACCAGCACGGCGAAGGCCGACGGGCAGGACTGCCGCCTAGTACCCAGGATGCCCAGCGCCAGCCCGTTGCCCACCACGCCTGCCACGAACATTAGGGTGCTGGTGGCCGGTCCCACGGAGCCCCTCACATAGGTGAGGTTCCGGCAGGAATCCGCCATCGCCTAAGGCAGTCTGCAGCCCCCCCGGAGGGTTCCAAGGGTGAGACCACTCAGATGCCCGCCGAGGGCCTCGGTCCTCACGGCAGCCAGGGTCTGCTGGGCACCCCGGTTCTCTGTGAGTGCGTTTGTCTGTGCTTCTCTGCGTCTCCTCCGGTGTCCGTGTGCCTTTCTTTCCTTCTCTATCTGTCTCCGATCCTTTCCTCTCTCAGCGTCGCTAGCTCTTTCCTTCCATCCTGCTGCCTCCGGCTGTGTCTTGGCTCCCACCTCCAGCCCCCTCTTCGCTCCTGCTCTGCATTCACCTCTCCTCCTCAGCGGCTCCTTGCCCCGCAGCGTGTGTTTCGAAGTCTGAAGTCTGCGTAGGTCTCCGGTCTGTCTCAGCTTCTCTGTCCCTCCCCCTCGCGCCTCCCTCCCTCCGCATCTTGCCTGCTCACCCAGGCTTTTTCATTTCCTCTCTCTGCCCCGCCCTCCCTGCCCTGCCTTCTCAGCGGCCCTGGGGGCTCTCTGCCTTCCTCCCACCCTGTACCCGGTCCTCCCTGCCCAGCCTATGCACGGACTGCACCCCTCTCCTCCTCTCTCAGTCCCCTCCAGAGAGCCACCTGCTCCCCCCTACACTTAGGTCTAGGTCCTTCTTCCTTACCTGGGGTCTCCCTCGGTAGGCCAGGGCGGGTGTCAGAGTCCCAGCACCCAGCTTCAGATCCCACCAGGATGCCTCCGGTCTCATGGCTGTCTCAGGGTGGCCTCTGGGATCTGTTCTGGGCTCCAGGCCCCGGTGTTGGGACACAGTCCCTGGGATTGAGAAATGACCGGGAAATTCCTCTGTGATACAGTGTTTTCCAGACACTGCTGAGGGTTCTGGTCCCTGGACACAATTCACTCCTTCCAGAGGCTGAGGAAGGAGGCGGCCTGGCCAGACCTTGTCCCCAGGATCCCTGTTCATGAGCACAGAGTGCAGAGGAGGAGCAGATCTGGTGTCCAGTAGCAGGGTCAGGCCCGGAGGACTTCAGCGGCCCCTCACGAAAAGAGCGCACTGCAGACCTCTTACTTACCACAGCGCATCCGAGCCCGGGGCCAGTCTCTGATGACCTTGACCTCCAAGAATAATATTTTGGCCACAGACAGGTGGCTGTCCAGGGCTCCAGAATGGCCGCCACATGGATGTCGTCCATCCTCCCCAAACGCAGCTCAGGCGCCACCTCCCAGGTCGGCGTGGTCAGTCCAGGGGTCCCAGCTGTCAGCACGGTGTTATGGGCCATTCCCACCAAGTCTACAGCTGTCCTTGCGCCAGATCACCAGATGGGACCTCGGATACCCTCCCAGACTCCCTTGCAGCTGGAGCATAGAGATTCCAGACTCGGATTCTGCATCCATTTGACTTGTCCCTTGCGTGCATGTGTGTGTGTGTGTGTGTGTGTGTGTGTGTGTGTGTGTGTGTGTATTACTGTGGATTAAACTCAGGGCTTTCACACTGAGCTACGTCCCTATCCCTTGTAAAATTTTTTATTTTGGGGATTATTTTGGGGGACAAGGCCTTGCTAAGTCAGTAAATTGCCCAGGCTGGGTTCAAACTTGTGACCCTCCCAGAGTATAGGACTATCCCAATTTGACCACCTCCTTCCTGTGTGATGGTCCTGTGCAAGAACAGGAAGCTGGAATGCCTCAGTTTCCTCTTCTGTATGATGTGTCACACCAGCCTCACAGGCCTCCAGCTGACAGGAGCCAGCAGCCTGTTCCAGGCGTCTTTGTAGCCAGCAAAGAGCCGATGCAATGTCTCATGTCCAAGGCCAGAGGCTTGCTCCTGACCCAAGAGCTGGGCTGGGGGCAGCGGCAGCCTTGCTCTCTCTGTCCCCAACCCATGACCACAGCCCCCTTGCCCTTCCCCCCTCTCCCTATCACCCGTGCCCGGCTGGCACCCTGGCTTCCGGCAGGACATATGCTCCAGCTCCAGCCACTCCAGGGATACCCGGGAGACCACACAGCCCTGCTCTGGGGGGGCCTGTGTGTGGATCTCAGGCCTCCTGGCCACGCAGTCCCCCTTGTGCGCTCCGGTTCCCAGGCAGAGTGGAGGGAACTCAGGAAGTTATATCACATTAATAAGGGATGACTCCTGGCAGGCTCTCGTCCTGTCTCAGCACCAGGGGAGTTGCTGGGGGGAGGTGGGGCTCTGGTTCCCGGAGCTTTCTCCTGCTGGCTTCCGGTCCCCATTATGATCATTAAGCTTTTAGGAAGTTCCCTCCGCTCTCCTACCCAGGAGGACCCGGGCAAGCCCTGCTCTCCTGTAGGCCTCAGTTTCTCCTCCTGTGCCACTCACTTGGGGACACCAGCCCCTGCAGCACTAACCTCAGTTCTGGGCTCCTGCATCAGCAGCTAGCAAAGGTGGCAGCTTCCTTCCTAATGAGGGGACCCAGGGCCTGCATGTGCCTACCCCCCGGGCATGGCTGGCCTCGTGCCTGGCTATGGCCCAGCAAGGCCCTTGGCAGAACCCCCAGCAGGGGCCATGGGGATGGGGGGGCGGAGAGCCAGAGAAGGAACTGCCCTGGGTGTTCAGGGTGACTCGGCAGCTAGCCTCTCTCCGCCCACTGTGAGAGCAGCACTCGGCCTCCCCAAGGGACCCGGGACAGCTGGCAGGAGAGGAAGGACAGCCCGAGACCACAGAGAGCAGCGGACTGACTCCGGGGCACAGCACCGGAGGGCAGAGGGTGGGGACCCAGGAGAGGGCAGGTGCCAGGGCTGTGTGTGTGAACTTGGCAGGGTGTCTGTGTGCAATCTGGGGGCCTGCAGGACTTAAGTGAGCTTTTGTGTTTTTTTTCCTCCTGTGCTGGGGATGGAATCCAGGGCCTCGCACATGCTAGGCAAGTGCTCTACCACTGAGTCTGCCCTTTTGATTTTTGAGACAGGTCTTCCTGAGTTGATCAGGCAGGCCTTGAACTTGTGTTCTCCTGCCTCAGCCTCCTGAAGCAAATTGAGATTAGGGGTGTGCACTGCCATGTCCTAAGAGAACACTTTTGTCAGCATAGTGATGGGGGTGCACATGTATGTGTGTGTTAGTTGGGGGGCAAAATCCTCCGTGTGGCTTCTCTGAGTGCATCTTTGTTGACCGGCTAGTTTCTTTCCTTTCTTTCTTTCTTTCTTCCTTTCTTTCTTTCTTTCTTTCTTTCTTTCTTTCTTTCTTTCTTTCTTTCTTTCTTTCTTTGTCTTTCTTTCTTTCTTTCTTTCTTTCTTTCTTTCTTTCTTTCTTTCTTTCTTTCTTTCTTTCTTCCTTTCTTTCTTTCTTTCCTTTTAATTTTTCTTACTACATGCATACTCGGGAGGCTGAGGCAGGAGGATCTACCCAAGTTCAAGACCAGCCTGGGCTACATAGTGAGTTCAAGACCAGCTTGAACTACATAGTGAGATTCTGTCTCAAAAACACAAACAAACAAACAAAAAAATAGTACATGTTTTCAGTACATAATGTTTACATTCATTTTAGGAGTTAGGTATATATACTTATCATACCTTAATTCTTTTTATTCTTCATCTCTTCCTCTCCTTTCCCCCTCCCTCCTTCTCTTGGTCTGCTTCCCATTTGCAAAAGAGCAATCACCTTGTTTTTTATTAACTATTTTTTATTTTGTTTTTAAACTATACTTTGGATTTCTCATATAAGACAAGTTATACAATGTTTAAGCTTCTGTGTCTGATTTATTTCACTTAACATTATGGTGTCAAAGTGCATCCATTTCCCTACAAATGATTCAAATTTATCCTTCTTTACAGCCAAGTAGTACTCCACTGTAAATAAATTGCACATTTTCTTTATC
>PVJO010007871.1:0-78940 GCA_004026905.1 Hystrix cristata | reverse complement strand
TCATTTTATTTGTTTTCAGGTCTTACTCTAATCCCGAATTTGGTTTCCATGCTTGCCAGAACCAGTGGAAGAGCACAATAGTTCATGTTCCCTTCCATAGAATGAAAGCATATTTTTAAGGCAGGCGATTTGGTATACTTGGAATGGAAAGTAGCCTCCACTCCAAGGGCAGTGCTTGGCATGTATCAGATGCTTGAAAAGTGCTACTTTGTGGACAAACACTTCTTTCATTTTAACTTCTGAACCTGAATGTTTCACCTCTTGAACAATAATGTGAAGAATATATACTCATTATGTACATAGATATCACTGTGCTTCTAAATCAAGCTGCGAGTTTCTAAAGCTATGTAACCTTAATGAGAAAAAGGTTCACATACAAATATGACTGAATCCATATAAAGACATTATCATATAAAAGGAAAAAATACGTATTGAGAATGGAGCCAACAAAACCACTGTGTTTTCAGTCATACGTAATTGTGGTAGGCATGCTATTTCTTGATTTGAGGATTCCAGTTAGCATGAATCTAATTATGAGGCTTTATGGATGTTGGTTCTGCTTATTTTGGATATTATAAACAATCCCTGGGGCACCTGTGGTAGGCTGAACAGTGGCCCCCAAATACACGCAAATCCTAGAATGTAGAACATGTGAATGTCGCCTTATCCAGCAAAGGGTACTCTGTAAATGTAATTGAATTAAGGATCTTGAGATTCAGACTTTATTCTCAATCATCCAGATAGGCCTAAATAAAATAAAAAAATGTCCTTCTAAGAAGGAAACAAGAAAATGCTATGACCAAAAAAAGAAATTATTCTGATGATTTTTAGGGAGAAAGATCTGAATATGCTAACACCTGATTTAGAAGACAAAGAAAGGACCAGAGGGCAAGGCCTCCAATGAGCAAGGATTGCGAAGTTAGGAAAGAGACTCCCCGCGAGGCCCTCCAGTGAGCATGGCCCCCGGCACCTTCACTGAGGCTCAGTAAAACAGATTTTGGGATCCTAACCCTAGAACTGGAAGACAACAGATTTGAGTGGTTTCATGGCAAAGGTAAAGTAACTTTTATAGCTCCCCGAGGAAATGGATAGAGGGCCTCTGAGGATAGCTCAGGCCATTCTCATAAGTTACATCTATAAAGAGCGGGTTTTAAAAAGTCATATGCGAACAACGACAACAAAAAAATGTAGACTGTGAATCTGCCCACCCTGGGTACTGGGGATAAGATCCAGGGCCATTCTACCACTGAACTATGTGCCCAGCCCTTTTTTTTTAATTATTTTATTTTTTTTTATTTTGAGACAAGGTCTTAGTAAATTTGGCCAGGCAGAACTCAAACTTGTGACTCTCCTGCCTCGGCCTCCTGAGTGCCAGTTTGTGAATTCCTAAAAATCAGAGGGTAAAACAAATTTTATTTAGTGAATTATATTTTCCAAAGGAACAAGAGTAGATTTAAATCCAGTGGCAGATTCAGGATTAAATTGGATTCGGTTATAAAACTAGAGCCCATTATTATCTGAAAGTAGAAAAGAGGAATTTGAATGTACTCACCACTGGAAAAAAAAGGTAAAAGTTTAAAGTGATGCTTATGCTAATTACAGAGTTAACAGCAAACCAACATATACATGAATCAAAACAGCACATTATATATCATACATATGTGTGCATATTATGTGTCAATCATGAACTTAAAAATATTGAGAAGTAACTATTCCTTCATTAAACTGGTAAAAAAAAAAAGTCTCCAACTCATAAATGTTCCTGTATTAAAAGTTCAGACTATTTAAGAATCTTAGTACAAGTATTTAATAAGTATAATACAGAGTTTAAAATCTTAAGGTACAAAAAATTAAAATCAAAAAATAAAATCTTAAGGTACAAATGTTAACTAGGTATAATATAAAATTTAAATACATCATGAATTCAACCATTTGTCTTAGTTAGGTTTTCTAGACTCAATGGTTTGTAAGAGAGAAGATTTAATACAGGACATTTGTAAGTTACAATATTCTCCTACAAGTCAAATACAGGAAAGTGCCGAATGTCCATTTAGGCACTGGAGACCCAAAAGATCCAATCAAGGGCTGGGAGCCCACAGCGCTGCCCCACGTACATTCGCGTCTGCAGATGACGGCTGAAGAAATCTTTAGTGGAACCAGGCTACGATGCTCGCAGCAGAGATGATGACCAGAGCCCCGCCGAAGCAACAGCAGCCATCCTCGACCACAGCAAGGCCCTGAGATCCTAGGAGAACCAGCCGCAGCAGAGCTTCTCCTGGGAAACAGCCCACCAGCTAGCTTTTGCTCCCACTCTGCTTTATGTTGCATCAGCAACAATCCTCAGGTGGATCCTCTACGCCCAGCATCACACCAACTCAGAAAGCTGAGCTTTCTGGCACAAACTGACCACATTAAGTCCACCGCACCATTTATGCTTAAAAATTTTAGTTCTCAATATTAAACTCTGAGTAGAAATAGAGAGGAATAGGTCCAGAAAAGACACTAGTAAATGTATCCCGAGGACCATAAACAGTTTGAAGCATGTTTGCCAGCAGACTGGCAGTGTGCCTGCATACAGTGCTGAGAAAGACTGTGATACTCTGGTTTTGGAGAAAAATAATGTCACCGCTTGCTAGTGGAGTGACCCGTGGCCTGGTGGACAAGGCTGAAATGTGCCCTGTGTATGTGATAACGCTGCTCCAGTTCAGCCACCCTACATTCCTAAAGCACACATGTAAAGGACAAATATGGCAGCATCATCAAGAGAATTACACACGGCGAGTTAAAAGGCACAGTGATGGTAAAACCTTGGCTTTCAGAGAGGAAATGATTTTCTTTTCTTAGATATGAAAATAGGTTTGATGGAAAATTTAGATAATTGTTCTAAGAAGTGTCCCATGAGAGCTTAACTGATTTTCTCTTTGTCCCTTGATAAAGTTCCATGAGTCAAGTACAGGTATTACATTTCATTGCTACAGTATTATGCAACATGAAAAACAAGCAGTGCTCCTCCCTAAGGACCGCCAAATGGCATCCTTATGCCTCTGAAATCACCAAACTGATCATCGAAGTATTGAATTACACCAAAATATCAAATCTATATATGTGGCATGTTGATCATGTTTGACTCCTTTTCCCTCCCTACGCTGGCCTTCCCTACTTCCCCAGATCCCCCTTTTCAAAAAGTCAACTATTTTGTTTCCTAGCATCGATTTTTTATCATTCAAATTATTTATTATTTTGTGTTTCTTAAAATGTTTGAATCTAGGAGCAATTTACTTTCCAATTCTCCGTACTCGTTCCGAGTAGCTGTCTGTCATCTCTCTTTTCCCCCTCTCTCATCTTCAAATAAACTGTCTTCTTTTATTAAAAAAAAAAAAAGTTTGAATCTAAAGTGGTGAGATCACACAATTCTAATGAAATACACTGTTTGTGATCCATGACTTAGAGCACACTTTAAGACATACCTTCTTTTAAGCTAACTCACAATCAGCTGACCACACCGACCAAGGAAAAAGTTCTGACATTTCTAAGGTTGCCACTTCTCTTGTTGGATGACAGGTAGCAATTGCATCACTATGACTTTTTATCATCTCTCTCATGTGTCACAGGAAAATACAAATCTTTTCTGCTCTATCCTTTATATGACAATTATTTACTGAGAATTAAAGAATTACGATTAGTTCTGCAACCATATTTTTTCAAATTTTAGTTTCATAAATTGGTTGAACTCCAGGCTAACTGCTCAATGATATCAGAATTTATATCAGTCTGTACGAGAAAGAATTCTCCCGAGAGACATACCGATAGAACACAGATGACAAAAGACAGATGACAGACAGATAGACAGACAGACAGAGACAGATGGGAAATTTAGTAGAGGAATTGACTCATGAATATGGAGCCTAAGTCCCCGGATGGGTGATTTGCAAACTGGAGAATCTGGAATGCTAGTGGCATGACTCAGTCCAAATTCAAATGTCACAGAATGCTGTAACTCTCAGTTAGAGAGCAAGGCCTAAAGAACTTGGGAATAGCCACCAGCGTATGTCCTGAAGTCCAAAGTACCTGTTACTCTGCAAGGGCAGGAGAAATAAAATGGTCCAGCTTCAGGAGCAAGAGAGAGGCCATCACCCTTTCTCTCTCTCTCTCTGTGTGTGTGTGTGTGTGTGTGTGTGTGTGTAATTCTTTCTTATCTGAGTCAACCGGACAGTGCCCACCCACACTGAGGGTGAACCTTCCCCATTTAGTCCACCAGCTCAAAGGCCGACCAACCTTCCCTGAAAACTCTCACAGGCACACCCCGAGACAGGACTGCTTTACCCGCTCCCCAGGTACCCTTTCATCCAGCAAGTAGGAGCCCTGAGATTAACGGCCGGCACCTGGAATTGTCTCCACTGGTGACTGCACATCACGGCTTCATCATAGGCCTGAACAGAGATGAGACTGGTGTGAGGTTCACCAGGACACTTCCAGGTGAAGGATGCGAGTAGTTCAGAAAGCATCTCCATTCCCAGAGCAAAAAACAGGTGGGAAAGAGAAAACCACAAGTAAGAAAGGAACAGAATTGGATGTCCAGAAGGGCACGTCAGACACGGCAAGTCCGTGATCCGACCCACCCCACACACCCACGCTTGGAGCCAGTAGATCGATTTCCAAGCAACCACGCACTAACAGTGGATTCCCTCTTTCCCAGCCTTGAGTTGGGATCTTTTCACGAGACTGAATTTCGACATGCTCGTCTTTCTCCATGATCTCATCTATCCCACTGACTTCCCTCCCCCACTTCTCACGGCTTCCTGTGTTATTGAACAGTGGTTCTGAATGTTACAGAGAGAAGTCTGGCTCTTTGCATACCATCTCAAGGAAAAGGACTTTGTAAATTAATAAATCTCCCTCATCTGTAAAATGGGTATAAATTGGCTGTAATACTTTAAATTTATTATGATCACTGAATATACACTATTCGAAAAATAGTGTAAGTGGCTATAATTATTCCTCTTCAAATTAAATCAGATAGTTCCACCTGAGTCAATGTATACACTATTAGTATTGTAAACTTAATGTCTGAAATTGCTTTTCTGTTTTGGTAGTGTCCTTTAAAATATTCCATTGTCATTAATTTTTAATATCACTTTCATTTTTGACAGACATATTTGTGCATATTTATAAAGTACATTGTGATCTTTTGATGCATGTATAGAGTCCATAATGAGCAAGTCAGAGAAATTAGAGTAATCATAAAGAACCAATAGAAGTTTAAGGCAATGAATATGCTAATTATCCACAGTCATTATTTTAACAATGAAAATTAAGAAAAGAAAAAGAAACCATCATTAATTTCACTATGGCATTTTCCATACATATTTCATAAATTTAATCTTACTGTATCATTTTCTGCATAGTCCAGTTTTTACTATAAATTGTATAATCTGCAATTTTACTCAGCAATTCAGCCATATTTTTCTCATTATTAAATAACTATGTCAACATTGTTTTAGAGGTTTTATAGTATTATTTTATGTAAATATACTAGAATTTATTTAGCCATATATTCTATTTTTATTATTTTACAAGTACCATAATGGTCTTGCACAAGAATTTTTCTGTTTGTTCCACGAAGCTTTTTTTCTTTTTAATATAAATCATTTCACCCTTTTCCTTCTTTCCCTTTTCCCATCCTTCTTAGGGAAAAAATGGAAAAATGTAAATAAACCTGCTGTAAATAGGGAACGGAGAGGGGGGAATGGAAGGGAGGGGTGGGGAAGGGGCGAGGGACCAAGATACATCATGCACAGGTACGAAATAACCATGATAAATGTGATCATTATGTATACAACGTACCAATGCATGTTCTTGGTAAAAAATAAATAAATCATTTGAATTGATATTTTTGAGACAATGTGAGCTTACAATTATATTTTGTTTTAGTAAATAACTTTGTAACTACAGCTTTTCTCAACAGCTGCTTACAATTCATTTAAATCTCACATGAGCTGGGTAGTAGGATTTTTTTAAAAAGAAACTTCTTCCCAGTTTGATAGTGAAGAACCACTTTATATTTCGTCTCTCTCACATCTCTTGGTTTCCTTATCAACACATCCAGCCGACCTTTGCTAACATTCATTAATCACAAACTTTTAAACGTGTTCCTATACACAAAACATTCAATAACTCTCCATCATCTTGCAACTGAAGTTCTAAACTTTATTTTAGATCAAATCCGTTCACGGTCTGATCATAACTATTTTCCATGCCACCTCTACCTCTAGTTAGCACTTAAATTTTCATTTTGCTTTTCGGGGGGGCTATCAAAGTTATTGTACATACTCTGAGGAATCTCTTGTTTATACGAATGCTCTTCAGATTTCTAGTTCTCGTACTTAACTGACTTGCTGACACCACCACTTGAGTATTTGAAGTGCACTATACCTAAAAACATTCAAAATAGAACTCACTGAAGCACGTTGCTCCCACACTCTCTCCTTCTGAACACGGCGGCACCACCCACACAGCTGCTAGGGTCAGAAACCTCGTTATCACATCCACCAGCTAAGCCACCCACAAGTTTGCCGTCTCTGCCCACACAGCCTCTGCCAAGTTCCGGCCTTGTCTCCGTGCCCGCCACGGCCACCAAGGCCGAGCCGCCTCCCTCCCTCCCTGGCCACGCCGCGGCCTGTGACACATCCACGCTTACCTTTCCCCTTCCTCTTACCAGCCAGACTCCAGAAAAGCATGAAGAAATGGTAATTCCAATTTCACCATCACTTTTCAAAGCATCTTTTTACTTAATTCAGCTTAGAGTTTAATAAAAAATGTTATTTTCTGTATTTTTGCTATTCCTCATTAGAAGATTCCTGTAGTACCCTTAGCTGATGCCATTCCCCTCAGTAAAGCTGTCAATGGCTTTCTACGACAAATGGAATAAACACGAGCTCTCTCTCCTTGCACGCGGCCCTGAACAGTCTGGCCTTGCCACCTCTTCAGCCCCCTCTGGGGCTACTTTCTAGCTCACACACTCTGCTCCAGGGGCGTCAGGCGCCTCTCAAACCTACAAGATTATTTCTTGCTACAGGACTTGTGCTCACACTGTGTGTACATGAAAAATCCAAATTAGCCTCGCTTTTGACTTTGAATTTTGTGCTTTTGTTTACAAAGTTAATAGAGCTGTGTGCGACCTAGATTTGATACAAAATACTGTAAGAGGTTTAAAGAACTGGGCTGATCGAGCCAAAGTCTAACAGTGCAGAGGCAGCAGCACACGCAAGCGTTGTTTGGGCGCCGCCGGCAGATTTGTGTGCAGTGCAGTGTGGATCCCTTTCAGCGCTAGGCAAGTCGGAGCGATGGTGTTGGGAAGGAGTTACCGTTCAGGAGAAGAGAAAGGCAAAGTGACTCCTAAGAAACAGAGGCTTCAAGGTCACTCAGCAACACATAGGGGGAACTCTGGGGTACAAAGCTCTGAAGCTGAGCAGTAGTGTGGGGCTTTTGGGGGTTATCTAATCTACAGTGTGTAGACGTTGGGCACAGTTTCTCTGGTTATGCGAATAAGGCAGTCTATAAATGACCAAAAGCTTCTTACTTTGAGCTATGTTTAAAACAATTACATGATTTCAGTTTGGCAGCCACACGCTTTTCAGCTGGGAGACTTCACCCTGCTGTGAAAGAGTAAGCAATTAGGGGGTCAAAGTACAGAGACCTTTGTGGGTTCTTCGTGTGGCAAGTAAAGACCACTGCTGCATAGAGCAGTGAACCAGAAAGTTCACAGTGAAGAAAGTTCACTGTGGCACTGGAAATTCCATGTCCTCTTCTACTGAGATTCTCCCCCATAGATGTCACACCAGCCTGAGTCCAAAGTAATTTATAAAACTTACATCTTTTTGTATGGACTAAGAAATTTTATTTGGAACTATATTGTATTGAACGCCCTAACATTTCCAAACTCATTTTCACTTTACTGCTAGTCATGGAACTAAAAGAACATGAGGCTAATTATTATTAATCAGTTCTTTGGTAGTAATCATTTCTCTAAACATACACTCTCTAAATCTTTGCTTTTTAAAAATATTCCTTATCTACATCCATGGTTTCTCATATTAAAGAAACAATTCGATGTGTACTCATGAGTGTCTGATTTATTTCACTTAATAGTATGTTCTCGAGGAACATCCATTTACATACAAATGACTCTAGTAATGGATACAATATAAAAGGAAAATAATATTCAAAGGAGAGGAGCATTGGCTGGAGGGAGGGGAGAAGCAGGAAGGGAAAAGAGGGATAGAAAAAGGAAAGGGAATTCATGGAGAAATGTGAAGGAACCTGCTGTAAATAGGGATTAAGGGAATAGAGGGGAGGGGAGGGGAAGAGGGGGGAGAACCAAGATGCATCAGGTACAGGTACAAAATAAATGTGATAAATGTAACCATTATATGTACGTTGTACCAATACATGTTCTTGGTTAAAAAATAAAATAATTAAAAAATAAGTAAAAGTTAAAAAAAAATTCCTTATCTATCCTGACTAGAGTTTCCTAAATAGCATATAGCCATCAGTTATAAAGTCAGTTATATCCTAGATTTTCTTATGTTTCTTCATTGCTGTCAATCAAATAAAAATATTTTCCTTCAAGGACAAAGAACAAGAAGGAGAAAATACTCTAATTCCAGTAGCTATCTGAATTTTCAGAATATGCCAAAAATTATTATTTCCTAAGATACAATAAATGTTCTCTGGTTTGGGGTGATACATTAAAAAAAAAATCTAAAAAGAATTATACAAGAAGGTGTTGGCGCAAGTGGTAGAGTGCTTGTCTATCCAGCACAAGGCCCTGAGTTTGATCCCCAGCACCCCCCACCAAAAAAAAATATATATATATGACATATATGATATACAATATATATGATATATATATTATATATATGATATATATATGAATGAATTAGCAAAATATCAGAATAGATAGGTTTAAGCTCCAATTTCCCCAAAGGAACATCAAAAACCAAGCAGAAAGTGTCTAAAGCAACTATGTCAGATCTCTGGAAAACCGTCAAAGGAATCCAACAACTGAACGAACTTTACCATCTTACTTTTAGTAATGAATAGAACAGCTTGACGGAAGATCAATAAAGAAAGAAAGGATTTGAACAGCATAATAAACTAGCTTGACCTAACAGACATACACAGAACACTCCACCCAACAAGAGTCAAATATATATTTTTCACGCATATGAACACAAGACACATTCTCCAGGCTATGTCACAAGGTAGAGTACAATCAAAACAATAAAAATGAAATTGAAATTCAAAATACCTGCTACTGCAAATGAGTAAATCTAGCAATCAACAATAGAAGGACAAACTGAAAAATGTATAACTCTGTTAAACAATGTACTCTTAAATCAAAGAAGAAAGCATAAGAGAAATTAGACAATAACTTGAGATAAAATAAGACATACTCCAAAGTTATATAATATAGCAAAGACAGTGCCCAGAGAGAAATTTATAGTTATAAACTCTACATTAAACAAGAAACATCTCAAGTCAATAATCGACCTTTACACACTTAAGAAACTAGAAAAAAATAAAAGAACACTAAACCAAAATTTTCAGTAGGAAGAAAATACTAAAGGTTAGAATGAAAATAAATTTGGGTGACCCTTTGACAGATCCCCGTGTAGAGGCCCCTCTCAGCACAGAACCAGCCAGAGATTGTGGTACTGGGGAGGTGGATGGACAAGGCAGTTCTTAGACAAGAAGAGTACAAAGAAAAGATACAAATAACTAAAATTGAAAGTGACGTAACAACTGAATTTACAGACCTGCAGTGGAGTATGAGAGACTACTATGAGCAGTTGCGTATCAAAAAATTACCTAGATGAAATGGACACATTCTTGGAAATACACAAATTGTATAAATCAAGGTAAGAAGAAATAGAAAATTTCAGGCAACCTGTAACAAGATTGAATTAGGAATTTTTAAAAAAAATGCCAAAGAAGAGTCCAGAACAAGATGTTTTCACTGGTAAAGTCTACCAAACATTTATGAGGAATTAATGCCAACCCTTTTCAAACTCTTTAAAAAAAAAATAGAAGAAAGAACATTTTCTAATGCTTAGGATGTGGGCAGAGTTACCCTGACATGGATTCCAAAGCTAGATAAAAACACCACAAGAAAAGAAAACTACAAAGCTTTATAAAAGAAGATGCAGAAGTCCGCAACAAAAATACTGGCTCACCAAATCCAACAACATCTAATAAAGGATTATACACTATGGTGAATGGGACTTCTCCAAGAAATGCAAGGCTGACTAAGGGTGAGAAATATCAAAGTAGTGCTCCAATTCGTAGAGAGAAGGAAGACCAACATGTGATCGTGTCCGCTGATGTCAAAAAGGCATTTAATAAATTCCATTATCCAAAGCAGTCAGACAACTAGGAACCGAAAGAAACTTCTTCAGCATACAACGGGAGTTTATAAGAAATTCAAAGAAAATGGTGAAATCCTGAAAGCCACTCCCATAAAACTGGACTATAAGTTACCAGATGTTGCAATGAGGTTGTAATGGAAAGTTACTGTTTAATGGGAACTAGAGTGATGGAAAGTCTCGGACACAGATGGTAGTTTTGCACAGCACCATAAATATAATTAATGTCACTGAACTGCGCAGTTAGAAGGGGTTAAAACAGTATACTTGATATTATTTTTATTTTTACCACAATGATATTTTAAAAAGCATTCTTCAAAATTAGCAAAACCAAATAAATTGGCAAGTTTGTAGCATTTATCCTTTTAAAGTCGTCAAATCTTAAAACCACAAACAAGAGTTTATTTTTAGATGATACTATAATTGATGTTATAGATATGAGAAAAATATAACTAAAACATATACCTTATAACTGTGGCACTATAATTACTTTCTAAAAGAAACAGATTTAAAATAAACTCAAAAATAATAGTACAGATTGTACAGAGATATGACAAAAATTATTTTAAGCAACACCAAGCTAAACTATATACAAGACCAAAAAAATTATATACATGACAGAATAGCTTTATAAGGCATAAAAAGCAGGAATTATAATTTCTATTCTACTTATGAGAGGGGACAATAGGTAAGTACTGTAATGGGAAGTGCACATTATGGTGTCCGTGGCATGTAGAAGAATGCCCAGGAAAGAGCAATAACTCGTTGAATATTTTGAATCAACCATTGCCAATATCAAATAGATTCTATATCATTCATATACACACTTTCATGCTCGTTTCGGCAGCACATATACATATACACACTTTCATACATATATATGTCGGGTCCTTAGTACAAAGATCAAGTGCTAAAATTGAAGGGAAAGGGCAAGGTTTGGGACATTGACTGCATCGCCCCTCTTTAATTACCAGAGTTATTGGCAGCAATCTGTCCCCCCCTGCCCATCAACTATGCATGTGACCATATACAATTTTGAGTATTAAATACACCCTATTATGAATCTGCCATATCTTGCCCCCAGCAGCTTTCACATAATTATAAAAGATATTTCCGTCTTACTGCCTCTCTTAACCCTTCTATAATGACTTCCACTGTCATTGATCATGCCTTTTAAGTGGGATCCTATCTTTCCAATTGGGCTAACTTTTATTGTCATTTTTCTGAATTAAAGGCTTTTAGTACACAAAAGCTAAAATATATTTGTTCTAATCTTCAGAAACAAAAATGTTGCCCATCTGTTAGCAGCTTCAAATAATTTGGAAAAAGGATGGTTAGGTTAGAAAGAATATAATAAAGATTTATATATAAAATTTGATACACTCAAAATAGGAAGAATGGATTCATAAAGAAGAAAACCAGAAGTCTCACTATTCTTTTGGAAGGAGGGTTTTTCTGGCCAGAGTCTTATGCAAGACACTATATCATCAGGGACAAGCTAGACCCTACCACAAAAGCAGTATGCACACGAGGCTGAAGTGACTAAAAGGGGAAAAATTCTGTAAATTTTCTGTACAATAAACGTATTTAATAAAAATTAATAGATCCATTGCTAGTAAATTAATTGTGTACTAAGAATTGTTGGGATAAAACAAAATCTAAAGGAGGAAAAATAGAGGTAAGTTGGTTTCTTTGGCTTTTATTTCCACGTGTAACAGTACGGCCTCTTAAAGGCAAAAATAGAAACAGAATGAACAGGAACAGTGTAACCATAGAAACTGCATAAGGCATTTAAGGGAAAACGCACTTAAGATGTAAAAACACCAAGTGAATGTACAACGCATAACAAAAACATATTTGTGGTTGCCAGGCTAAAGTACAGGTATGAACATTGTTCACAACAATATTTGACAGTAATTCTAGCTCATAAGGAGGTAGCTGCTAATGACATAAATTTCAGTGAATAGCTCTAAAATAAAAAGAGGAAAAAGACTCCTTACTGATCATTGTAATTTTCGAGTATGATAGTAGGAATTTCAGAGAAAGCATATAGAACTTAGTCAAGTTAGGTTTAAAGGTTTATTACAGTCTTTAATTAGTAATCAAACAATCCTGACCATAAAGCAGCTCTAATGAAACCTAGCATTGTACTTGTATTCTATTATAAATGAATAAGAATATTAAGTCCTCAAACTGACCTAAAAGATATCTGAACATCATGAACAAAGCTAATGACAAGATCAGGAAGTTATACAAAGAATCAAAGATAGAGAACCGACTCATTAATAAAAGATACATCAGAATTATATATTACTTCAGGCCGAGTATCAGAAATCCAATAACAATGAAATCTGAAAAACTCCAAAATCTGAAATTTTGAGCTCAGACATGATGCCACAGGAGCAAAGTTCCACACCTCGCTCATGTGACTGGTCACAGTCAAAAGGTAAGTGCAGTAGAAAGTGTATAAAATCATCTCAGGCTGTGTGTCTGAGGGCATATGAAACATAAATGTACTTTGCGTTTAGACTTGAGTCCCCTCCCCAGAATATCTCATGGTGGATGCACAAATATTCCAACATCCCCCAATTCCAAAATCTGTAACATTTCCCTTTTCACACATTTCAGTTGTTACTCGACCTGTATATTAAAAGTCAGTAGTAAATTTACACAGTATATTTTTCCATGATAGACTTTATTAGGATAATATTTAAGTAAAAGTCAGAATACTCTGACTTACTTCCTCCTAACTATGGTCTTACTTCCTAACAGATGGCGAACACTATGGACGCACAAATCACAGCGCTCATCACAACGTCCTACGTGCCTAACACTGTGCCTTGCTATGAGTAGGCGCCTCAGGCATTTGATGAAGGCCTGAAAGAATAAATATGCCTTAGGAAAACTAAACACAGTGGTTAGGATCAGGTGACAAGAAACTGTAAGCTAGGGGAAAAGAATGTAAGTGATGAAATTAAGTATTGGAAAGTCATTGGAGTTTTGGAGTCAAGAATTACACCTACTTCTAAAAAGTGATGTCAGCTTTGCTATATCCACATTTAATTTTTCCAAAAAATAAGAATTTTTATTAATGGAAACAATCCGTGTACATATTTATGGATTATCATGCAAAGTTTTGATACATGTACACATTATGTAATGTTCAATGAGACTATCGGGAAGATTTTGAACAACTGCAAGAAACAGGCTGTTAGTAAGAAAACTTTTACATATATGAACCTATTTACAAATGTATGAATAAATGACGGCAATCAGTGTACAAGGGAATCCCGTCTCTACCACTGGAAATTAAATCCAGGATCCATATGATTTGGGGATCAAGAGTACTATTCCACTTTAGAGGTAAACAAAGAGGACAGTTTTTGTAGTTTGTGATCAATGAGATTAACTAATTCATGTGAACCAGTGATTAATGTGTTTTCATTCATTATACTTCTCGATATTCAATGGCACTTTTATTGTAAATATTGTTTTCATATTCCATTATTCTACAATGGGTATACGCTGATTGGGGGAAAGGGTCATTAAATTTATTTTATAGTGGGTTAGACCATGAGGGCTGTCATAATGGAAAGAACGACATTTTATTTTGGGACTTTAATAGAGCAAACTACAATATTACGGTTTTGTGATTGTTCCTTGAAGAAGTGGAGAGTAGGTTCCGTGTAGGAAAAGGGGTACATATACATTTGACTGATGACTGAAGTAGTCAGCTTTAGAAAGGGTGGTCTGCTTTCCCCACTATCTATTCTCCACTTTGAAAGCAGATGCTACAATGTGTTTTGCTTTGCCAGTTTTGCTCCAGACGATTTTGGCTATTCAGAGATTTTTGTAGTTCCATGTAAGTTTTTGCTCTTTTTCTTTCTTCTAATTTTGTGAAGGTTGCGATTCATATTTTGATGGGGATTGCACTGAATCTGTAAATCACTTTGGGTAGTACAGAAACTTTAACTATGTTGATTCTTGTCTTATTGTGTGCTCTGCAATTACTTACATCAATGTTTTATAGTTTTAATTGGACAGACTTTTTACCTTTTGTTTAAATTTGTTTCTAAGGATTTGTATAGCTATGGTTAGTAGTATTGCTGTCTTGATTTTATTTCAGATGACGGCCTATGGAGATACACAAAAGGACCAATTTTGCATGTTGATTATATGCGTCCCAATTTTAAAGATGGTGAATCTAAGACTCGAGGAGATGAAATAGTCATATTGTCTTTCTTATCTCCCAGTTAACAAATTAGTATAACTTACATTTTTTTTACTTCCTTTCCACTTCAATCCACAATTTTAATAATATTCTTATTTTACTTACAAGAATATCAACCGCTTATTATGTAAAGAATATATTTTTACATTTAATGAAGTGGTTGTTTGTTACAATAGGGGTAGTCTGAGTCCCTTTTCTGATTGGGACTCAGAATCCCAAAAATTCCAATTATTTGATGGATATGATTGTGAAGTTTTATACAGGTCAATAATTAAACATCTTTACAATTGCAACAGGTTTTTTTGGTTTGAAATAAGTTTATGGAATCTGTAAAATGATCTCTGGTCACCTAGTCATTTCTGGGTGTGGATTAAAATAGTTTAAGAAGCCGCTACTCCTATCGCTGTCAATAAAAAAGGGAGAGATAGTAAAAACTACATTTTAGGCTGTAAGAAATAGTGAGAAGTGATTGCTGCCATTTGCAACTGCTATAGATATCACAGGAAAGCAAAGAAAGATGGTTGTTAAAATTTATATAGAGTATATATAAATGCATCTCCAATCTCCAATTTTCTTGGAATGAGGAAAAGAGTAATTTCTCTCTCATTGCAAAATCTGTGGAGAAAGTGACTCTCTAGACACCTAGAATGTTGTCAAACTTCTGCATGCTCGGTGGAGAATGGGTGTAAGTATCGAAACGAGTTTGACAACTAGCACAAGTGTGTGGTCAGCAGTCTTAAATTAGCCAAATGCGAATCAGTTCTGAAGAACTGCACAAAGTCCTCTCTTTTCCCATAAGAACTATTCCCAATTGTAGCACAGAGCATACATCATTTCTTGAAATATCAAATAATTATGGATGTTAAGAGATTTTTAAGTAAATAAAAACATAGTATAATCTTTACTCCATAATTCAGCAAATTCGCAAACTTTTCACACACTGGATCCCGGGTCTCACTCTAACAGATCAGTGCCCTCCACCTTGTTTGGTGTGTTTTATCACACAACAGGTAGTGAAACGCTCTCCGCAGAGCCGGCTGATCTTGATTCGAATTGCCGCTGTACCAGTCCTCATAATCTGATCTTGGGCAGATCATTCCACCTCTCTGACTGTTTCTTTGTTCATATGTAAGTTGGCAGTAACAATAATACCCACTTCATAGGGTTGCCACGTTAAATGAAATCAATCAATGACACTGCATTTCTTGGCACATAGTTTAGTAAACTAAAAATATTACTATTACAGTGCTAAAAGCATTCCAAATACCCTATTAATTCCCCAAAAACTCAGTGTCCAATAGGTACCAGCTTTTAAAATATCAGTTTGCACACCATTTGGTTACAAGAGCAGAAAGTGGCCATCTAAAGAAAGTGGCCAGGGGCTGGGGATTTAGCTCAGTGGTTAGAGTGCTTGCCTAGCAAGCGCAAGGCCCTGAGTTCGATCCCCAGCACCAAAAAAAAAAAATAAAGAAAGAAAGAAAGAAAGAAAGAAAGAAAGAAAGAAAGAGGCCAATATCTAAGGAAATTAGCAATGGATTTCTTTAGGAGTTTTCATTTGAGCTGAATTTTAAAGAATAAATAGAAGATGAATAAGACAACAAATAGAGCCAAGGAATTTTAAGAAGCACGAACAATATTCAATGAACACCAAAAAACTGAGGCATTTTCATGGAAAGTGTGCTGGGGATCAACTCAAAAATCAACAAGAAGAAGAGATATGGTGGGAGTTGAGGCTACACGGGAAACAGAAACCTAACTAATCCTCGTACTTGAGGGATATGTCCATTAGAAAAAAAAATTTTAAATTCTTTAATATGGAAGAGACATAATCCCTTGAGACTCAGTGAAAAATTAATTAAAGACAAACATCACAAGAAAATTAAGGAAAATTGGACTGTGAAAATAAATAATCAAAATTGTTGAGTTGGAACTAATGTTCTTGAAGTTTTATAAAACTATCTTATTGTCAATTGAAAAGAAAACTTATCTACAGATTGTGGCTTCTAGGAATGTAATTAAAACACAATCTAAATATAATGAGCAAGTTGAATTAGCAAACCAGGTGGTGTGGAGGAGGGATTTTGACACGTCTCAAACACCAAGCACAAATTAATCTATTTATATTTTACCATTATCATCATCATTATTAGACAAAAATGAAAGAGAACAGGATGTTAAGGTATACTTTAGTGATATGAAATATGTATTTAAGCGTTCTAAAAAGTTGCAAAACCAAAATAGCCTGGGTTTCCTCAGCATCTTTTTAGGGATTGTAAGAAAAAAAAAAAAAAAGAACAAATTCTGAAAAGTTCAAATATGAGTTAGTTTTAAATAAAAATAAAAAACATTCTGTGAGGTTGCTTAGAAGTAATAAAAGGCTGTCATTGATATCATTCGAATGCCCAAATTAATTTGTACTGATAGAATAAAATATTTTCAGAATATCTTAGCTGATTATATCTACCAACTAGCTAAAATGTATAATCTACTAAAAAGCTTGCATTCTTATAACATGTATAGGATATACCACTTGTTATTTTTCCACATTATTTGAAACATTGGATGTCTTACTTATGAGAATCCTTCAATGCACTGAGACACTTTGATGAAAATATTAACCAAATAATTTATACTGTTCACAAATAAAAAAATTTACATATACTTTATTATAAATCTTTTAAAAATATATATTATTTAAAATAACAAAATGTTAATAAATGTTAAAGCTACGTATTTCATAAGTTTGAACTCATCATGAAATTATATATATATATAGTGTAGTTCTTTGTATAAGTTACACATTATTAAAACAAACATCCAAATAAATGAAAGAAAAAATCTTCAAAAACAAAATAAAATCTTACATATGTAAATTCCTTCATTGACCATAGTAGAGTTTAAAAGAAAAATTAATAAATTTTCTGAAAATACTTATAGCAGGTTCATTATTTATTTATATATACATGTATATATGCATTACTTGATGATTTTAATCTTTATCAGAAATGAAAACTAAGGTTTTTTTTTTTTTTAGGTCTGATTAAAAGTTTACAAAACTCAGATGATTTTATTTTTGAAAATGATAAAGTCTGACAAAGAAAGAGAACATGAACCAATGATGTTTTGTGTATGGGATCCAAAGGGTTCCTCCTTGCCAATATACTTCTTTGTATGCCGAGGGGTGGTTTAAAGGGACACAATCACACAACTGCTCTGCCTGGCTGTGACTCTGCTATAGTTGCAAACTTGCTAAGTATCACCTAAAATTGCACGATCTTGGGCAAATTAATTGATTTCTTTGCCCTTGTGGACTTTATTTATTTATTTATTTATTTATTTATTTATTTATTTATTTTTACCAAGAACATGTATTGGCACATTGTATACATAATGATCATAATCAACATGGTTATTTTGTACCTGTACATGATACATCTTGGTTTTCCCCCCTCTTCCCCCCTTCCCCTCCCCTCTCTTCCATTCACCCACCCCTCCCTATTTGCAACAAGTGTAGCTACACTTTACCATTTTTTCCCCTTTCATCTTATTTTTCTTTTAACCTTCTTCTTTATCCCCCTTTTCCCTATCTAGTTCTCCTCTCTTTTGAATACTATTTAAATCTATCCAGTGGAAATAAAAATAGTAGGCATACTACAAATCGATATGAGAATCAAATAATATGTTTTAAATCTCTTGAGTCTATATCAAGAATAGAGGCAATAGTATGTAATTGTTAGCAGTAGTTTTATTTTTACATTAACTTTCATTAAGATTTTAAATTTCCATACCAATGCATACATGCAAGTACACGCATCCACACACAAACACACACACATGCGTATGAGTTAACAGGTTCCAGGAAGCAAGGACTATCTTTGTGAGGGTAAAAAGACATGACATTGCTTTTGAGAAAAATTTGGTTCAGTTCTAGGACAGAATCAAAGTGAGAGAAAGTAGTGGAAGCGAAGGCAAAATGTAAATTTGAGAGTCAGAAAATGTCATGTGAGGACAGAGAGACTTTTCAGTACATACTGATCTTCTCTTACTTCCTCAAAATGACAACACTGATTTTTGCCTTTGTTTCAAAAATAAACAAAAGGGGGCTGGGGATTTAGCTCAGTGATTAGAGTGCTTGCTTTGCAAGCACAAGGCCCTCAATTCGATCCCTGGCACCACACACACACACACACACACACACACACAAAAGAAACAAAAATAAACAAAAGAATTTACCAAGCAGTTCCTAAGTGTGAGATAGAAGCTGAGTGTCATAGCATACCTTACAAAAAACAGAGGATGATTATCGCTTTCAGGACTCTTAATAAATTAGAATACATAAAAGTAATAGATCACCAATCTTTCCAACAAAAGTTTTGATACAATTAATGCCATCAGGTGACTGAGTGGCTCCCAATATTTACTATTCAAAACAGTAAGAAAACATCACATCTAGTTGGAGAGATAAGAGAAAAATTTAAGGAAGTGGCAGCATTTAGAAATATGCAGAAAAGACTTGAATTTCAGTATCTGAAAATGTGATTTACAGTATCTTTTCAAATTTTCAGTGGAATATCACCATCCTTTTCTTCAGCAACATAATGCTACTTATTCATTATAATCCAGTTCCCAACAGAAAGCTAACTAGGGTTATATGTGTACTTCAGGTTGTCTGCCTCAATAGCCTCTTTGAGGGAACCTTTCAATTAAGTGAGGAAGTGATACGATTGAAATGTCTTTGATATTCTTTACATCATGAACCTAGACCAGATGTGGCCTTCTCTGGAAGAGAATCCTGGACTTTTTGGGGCAGAGACAACACACTCAAAGTCTCACTAAACATTTGCCCACACATGTTGAAAAATTCAACACTAAATTATTGATATGCAAAGACTTAAAACGATATATCTGGTACATAGATTATTGCTTATATGTTCACAATTCTTATTAAAATTTCACATTACGCACGAATTTAAGACATCATTTAGTAAATAATAATGAAGAGCAAGTGTTTACCAAAATATTCTTCAATTTCACTTGAATGCTATAAACTTTTCAATATGAAAGATATTAACAGGTAAAGTCATTCTCTGAGCCAAACATACATTATATAAGAGGGAAGCATTAGCAGACTGTGGTGACCCCAGAAAGGCTAGAAAGTGCAGCCTTCCACACTGCACTCCAAACATGTAAGCAATAAGTAACCCTGAGGCCCAACTCTAGGAACATGTATTTTTCTTAATTTTTGTTGCTCCACTCAACGTTGAGAGTCCCACTATCCACCCATCTTATCTCTCCTAGCTTCTCTTGCTCAAAATTTCTTCAGTTAAGAAGATATGAAAGATTGTGATAACAGAAGCATAATTGTGAGACTGAATGCGAAGAAGAATTTCAGAATACAATATGGTAGAGTAGAAAAAGCATATGATTTTGAGAAGGCTAGAAACATATTCCATCCCAGCAGGTTGTCTGACCTTAGTGAGCACTGCCATTGAAGTGACTGGTAATGCCCTCCCCCCTCCCCGATTCATTGGGAAGGTTAAATAGGATGAGCTGTGTGGAGTGCCTGGCCTACCACTTCACATGACTCATAGACTATAACAAGTTCCTGTGCTGTCTGTGGAAACATGGATGTGGGAAATCGTAAGTGAGGAAATATTTCTAAATCCAGTCAACGATCTAAGTTTTGCTTTCTTATTCTAGTTTTCATCCTGTTTCATCGAAATTTGTAGATTCCACTTGTCTTTCCATAAAAGCTTTTCTTGAAGTATATTCCTGCCCATGCCTCATTCTAAATCTCAAGTACTGGGGCATGTAGCTCAGTGGAAGAGCGCTTGCCTAGCACACAAAAGGCCCTGAGTTCAATCTCCAGTACCACAAAAAAAAAAAAAAAAAAAAAAAAAAAAAAAAAAAAAAAAAAAAAAAAAAAAAAAAAAAAAATTCAAGTGTTTCCTCCTCTTTTGTTTGCTATTCTCTTTATGATAATATCCTTAATTTTTAGATCCATTAATAATCATTAGTTCTGTGTCTTTGGTTCTCCATCTCTCTATATGAAAGACTTCACCTATCCACAAAGACTGTCACTGTTAATTCTCTAGCTCCAAAATCTTTTTTTTTTATTTTAATGATACATTTTAGATGTACATAGTGATAGCATTCATCATAGGGGATTTGTACCTGTAGCTCCAAAATCTTAACTCCCCTGATTCATGTATTTATTTGAAAATATCTAAATTATCTTTGTGTTAGAAAACCAAATCAAACTTATTATATTCCTTGCCAAACCTAATCTTATGTAGAAGTCAACAAAAGAAAAATCTCAGATACAAAACTTTTTCCCAATTTTCATCCACTACCATGTACTGTTGATTTTATTGTCTAAATATCGCTTGAATTGGTTCACCTCTCACAGTCCTCACTGTGACCACTTTTCAAACCTTCACCAAGCATCTATTTTATTTGAAATAGCATTTTATTCATCTCCAGGTTTTAAATCCCTTTTCCTCCATTATCAGGAATAGAAAATACTATGTAATCTGGATTTTCTCAAATAAATTTTTAGTATCTTGAAACAAATATGCCTCATTGTAAATCAGAATGGAATGAGAAGAACGCTGCCTTCAGTTGTCAATTTAACCTGCAAGACAAGCTTAAATTCTCTACCATCACTTAAGAGTTCTCCTTTTTATTTTACCATCTTTACCCTACATCACACTCTAGCATTGGACTTTAACCCCTTTAGCCGCACTTGATTGGTTTCATTTATGCATTACTTTTCTAGAGTCAGTGGTCTGCAAAAGAGCAGATTTAATACAGGACCAGTACAAGTTACAACATTCCACACACAAGCCAGAAAGAGTGCAGAACACCTATTTATAAAGACCCCAAAGATCCAATCAAGGGCTGGGAGCCCACAATACTGTCTCATGTAAGTCGACGTCTGCACTAAAAGACTGGAGAAATATATACCAGAACCAGGGTACAATACTCACAGTCGAGATGAAGACCAGAGCTCCCCTGAAGTGAACAGCAGCCAATCTCGACCACAGCAAGGTCCCGAGCTCCTTCTGCAACATGAACACCTGAGTTCCTCTTGGGGAAACCAGCAACAACAGAGCTTCTCCTGGGAAGCAGCCGACCTCACATTCTGCTCCTGTTCTCCTTTACGCTGGGTCCGCAACAATCCTCAGGTGGATCCTCTACGCCCAGAACCCACCAACTCAGTCCAGCTGGGCTTTCCTGCTCAAGTTGACCATATCAGTCCACCACAATCCACCCCTGGTCAGCTTGATAACCAGGCACATTGCTTTAAACCCAGTCTTCAGTGGCACATTTGTAAAGAGCTAACATATCTTGGTCTTTTCGCATTTACATTAACAATACAATTATTGCACTCATTCCCACACCGGAAACAAATAGTCAAAGGAGTCTCAACACTGATTACCAACAGGTGTCCAGAAACTACAGCTACACTTTACAACTCCATTCTGCCTCTCTTGCTTGTTCTAAAAAAATAATTTGTTCATAGAGTGCAGTATACCAGTACAGTGCATCCACATTAAAATATATGGTTTAAAATATTAAAATTCTTTTGGTTTCCATTTATTACAGAACATAGCAACACTGAGAACACCCCGAAGAATCTCCTGCACCCCAAATACACTTGTCCCTTCTGGTCAAAGACCTCAGGTCATTTTTCCATTGTCCTATTTCTTCTCCGCAACCATATTCTCCTCTGTTCATCCCTGCAGTCCACAGCTCCCCTCTGGTCAAATGCTTCAAGTCACCCTGCTGCCTCTCCGCTCTGGATTTTAAAAAGACATTCGGCCAGAAGCCCTCAGCAGTAACTCTGCTGCCATCCCGACACTAGACTGCATTGAAATTTTCCTGCCACCCAGGCAATATCTCCAAACACAAGCAAAATGCAGACCAACCTCTGCCAAAGCACACATGCGCCGCCCGGGATCCCGCAGCCAACGGAGGCCTTTTCAACAGAGGCCTCCTGAGCCTCGTCCTACCCAGCAGCATTTCCATCAGTTACTCTGGTTTTCCACACTCTGACCAGAGTCTCCCATATGATAAAGTTCAGAGTGTTCCAGGGCAGCCTCTTCAGCTTGTCTCTCAAAACCTTTCCAGATTAATTCCAAAGGCTGTTAAACCACGTGGCCAGGCGACATCACAGCAAGGACTCAACTGCTGGTAACAACTTCTATATGTTACTTTCTTAGAGTCAATGGTTTGCAAAAGAGCAGATTTAATATGGGACCAGTACAAGTTACAACATTCACACACACACAAGCCAAATGAAGAAAGTATCGAATATCTGTGTATCCACTGGAGACCTGAAGGATCCAATCAAGGACTGTGAGTCAACAGAAATGTCAGCACTAAAAGGCTGAAGAAATCTATACTGGAACTAGGACACAATACTCACAGTGGAGATGAAGACCAGAGCTCCCCCGAAGCAACAGCAGCCATCCTCAACCACAGCAAGGCCCCGAACTCCTTCTGCAACGAGAACAGCCGAGTCCCCTTCAGGAGAACCAGCCACAGCAGAGCTTCTCCTGGGAAACAGCCGGCCCGTCTTCTGCTCCTGTTCTCCTTTCTGTTGTGTGGGCAACAATCCTCAGGTGGATCCTCTACACCCAGAACCACCAATTCAGTCCAGCTGGGCGTTCCTGCGCACATTGCCATCATCCCACCACAATTTCCAAACAATCTATTCGATTTCATTGATTTACACCATTTAATATGCTGTTTTAAGGCTTAGAAATGGCCTTGTCTGAGCAATCACCTACTAATTTTTAAGCATAACTGAGAACACAATTTTCCAGAAAGACTTATTCATTATGACACCCTACAAGAAAGAACCGATTATGTTTTTCTTTGATTCTTAGTAACACTTAACAGATGCCTGTGTTATGTATTTAGTACTTCTAAAGATTGGTCACATGCATGTCTCTCATATGATTAGTACAGTTCACAAATAGTTGATAAGAGACTATGATTTATTTGCCATATCGACATTGTTTCTCTACTTATATTCTATTCTAACAGTCTAATTCCTCTTCTTTAATAGAAAATTATAAATTCTTTGCAATATGGGTATAGACAGTTTTCATCTAACAATATAAGCAACTGATGTTCAGACACATAAAGACAAATACTTCATGATCTCACTCATTATGGAATCCTCAAATATTAACATAGAAACAGAGCGTGGCGGAGTGGTTAACAGGAAGGGGTGGTTGGAGGAAAGACGTTCAGGAGATACCAGTCAAAGGATACTAAATTTCAATTACATAGAAGGAATACATTGGAGAGATCTACTGTACGACATGGTGAAGATAGTTGATAATACTTTGTGTTCTTAAGAAATTCTTACAGAATGGATTTAAAGTGTTCTTATCACAAAAGTGGTACCTATGTGAGGTTTTAATTATCTAGATTTAATCCATCCACAATGTACACATACTTTAATATATCAGGTTGTAGACGAGGGGTCCCCAAACCCTGAGCTATGGGCTGAGATGGTACCGAGCAGCAGGAGGTAAGCAGCAGGGAGGTCATAGAAGCTTCACCTGAATTCGTAGCCACTACCCTAACCGCTGTCACTGCTTAAGCTCCACCTCCGTCAGATTGGCAGTGACATTAGATTTTCGTAGGAGCTCAAACCACATTGTGAACTGTGTTTGCCAGGGACCCAGCTTGTGCATGCCCTCAAATCCTCCCCAAACCGTCCCCAACCTCCTGGTCCCACGAAAAACTTTCTTCCATGAAACCAGTTCCTGGTGCTGAAGAGGTTATAGACCACTGTTGTAGAAAGCAAATACCTATAATTTTGTCTGTCAATTTAATAAATTGTATAATATGTTACATGTGATAAATAGGCACAATTTTCAGAATAAACTTAATTATTACACTTAAGGTATGCAACATGATAGCATTAAATATATAGATAGTAAAATGATCAATATACTGAACTAAGTTAACATATACATCATCTTACTTATCTAACCATCTTTTTTTTGTTTGTTTTTGAGGCAAGAGCAGATAAAATCCACTCATTTGGCAGGAATCCAAAATACAGTACAACTTTATTACCCATAAGTCCTATTAGACTCTAGACTCATTCTTCACTCTGTTTATACCCTCTAACCTACATCTTCCCATTTCCTCTCTTGCCCGTGGAATACTGCTTGATTTTTAGCCTCTGTATAATCGAGGTTTTTTTTTTAATTCCCCAAGTGAGATCACGAAAATATATTTTTACATGTGGCTTATTTTAATTAGCATAATGTCCACGAGGTCCAACCACATTGTGAATGGTATGATGTCCTTAAGACTAACATTTGTATGAATGATGCTATTCATTATATATGAATAATGAGTAAATAAGGAATTTGAAAATCACTCAAATTTTCTTGAATCTTTGGCCCCATATGAGTTTTCTTTGAACTCTAATCACCCCTACCTTGGCTACCACTATTCTGCTTCTATGAGCATCAACATTTTCGGCTTTCACAATGAGTCAAATTGTGTAGTATTCATCTATGCCCTGCCACTAATTCATTTTTCTGGCCTTCCTGACTCTGTTAAACAAGAATGACATTATAATTGACTTTTTAAAAGATGAAGAATGTAATTGCAAGATGGTTAGAGACCCACAGAATTAATGGTGATTGAAACATTTGATTTCGGCATGCTCAGAGAGTGAGCTATCTCAGGACTATCTCAGGTCTGTTAAGAGCAGAGAGCGCTTGCATCCTCAATTGTGAACACACTTTTGCTGTGGATGTGCAGGACATCTTCAGCAGCTTCAGAGGCTCCCCTGAAAACCCGAAGCAGTCTCTCCTTGTCAACATTAAGCCACTGTCCCCAATAGCTCATATCTACTGAGAGCTCTGATGCTTCAGCTTCTCAGCAAACCCAACACTGTTTCTTTGCTAGCTATGCTCTGTCACAATAGCTAGGAAGTTAGCCTTGACCCGAGAGAGCAAGAGAATGCTTGCTTCTCTCTACTTTGTTCCAGTTTTTCCTATTGATAATTTTGGATCCCACTTGCTTTGCTTACTTAAACTGCAGAGAGATTCAGTCTGCTTCTTTAAACTTCGTTTTTAACATACAAAAAATAACAAGTGTCACAGGGGAAAAAAAATAGAGGTGTACGGGAAACTAACCTCAAAATTCTACTCTTCATTCTCAGATTTTAGCTTCTCAGATCTGGCTATTTTAGTGGTTGTTGGATGTTTCGATCAGTTGATTTTATAGCTTGCCTAGATTGCAGAGTTATGTTTTCAGGAGTCTTGTCTATCAGAAGTTACTCTACTGTAGGCAAAAGTAGCCACCTGGGTTTTGATTAAGAAGCCTTCGAGACAGTCAATAACTCAGAACTTCTAGCAAGGTCACAATAACTTATTCTAGCAATGAGAGGGTCATTCTCCAAAAATGCAGATATAAGAAGAAAAAAGTTTGGAAGTGATACATAGAGGAGATGATAAATTATAAGCATTAATATTAGAGGGAGAAAAGATGGATGAAGTGTGTCATAATGAATTTCATGCACATTAAGTTATTACTAGACATATAAGACTGAGTCACTTGATTATAAGCAAACATGTTATGTTCACAGAGTTACTTTGATCCATGGCTCTGGCAGCAAGGGAAATCACATACCTTGTACATACAAACATATAATTTGAAGCAAATGTAACAATATAAGTGAACACCTCTAGTAATACTATGGTAAACATCAGAGCAGAATAGAAATTCCAAAATTCCTCCAGACTGGAAACAAAGATTTCTCAGCCTATTTATTATTGATCGATCTTTGTTCTCGCCCTCCTCACGCACTATTAAATAATGAATTTTAAAACACAGTGACATCTTCAAAACTCAAGCTGCTCTTTCAGGTTTATTCTAGTCTCCCCAACTTAAGTACTATCATTTTGGCCTGAACTTGAATAATGAAAGAGCAAGTCTTGGGCGAATTTATATATTAAACTTGTCAGATGCTTAAGGGAGTTCACAGAGGTCTAGGGGGCAAAAAACTTTTTAAATGGATAACTGTTCCAAAGGTCATAAGGTAGATCCAAAGCCTTCAAACTAATTAGATTGAAAGGCTTGATTTGGCAAATGCAGTTTCCTTACTACAAACCACATTTGACCTCTCCCAAGTTTAGAAATGATTTCCATTACTTGCGACATTAGTATGGCTCCTCTGTAGCTTTTCTTCAATGTAAGAGGGCAAGCCTCCAACCCCCGAGACCGCCCATTGTTCATCTTCTTACAGTCATTAGCAAATGCCTAAACATTCTGAGTGTTTTAATAAAAGTAGAATGTGCTTACTTTCAAACTTGTTTTTATACATGGAAATAGTTTCCTTTACTTAATATCTAATGAGTACACTTTCCAGTCTTGGTCAGTTCAGGTTATTTTGAATACATACAAACAAAGACAATGAATTTGTTTTCCCAATTTAACTCACCTTAGAATTTTGACAAAACAAAAGTCACACAGTGTGTATCTCCTATACAGAAAGGAGAAGTTTACTTAATGTGCTTGCTAATCATCAGAACTACTTTTGTTAGCATTATATGAATTTCATTTACTTTGTAGATGTGACTAGAGGCAGATTTTAAAACATAAGTATGTAAAGTTAAGGGAAAGTGAGAAAATGCAGAAATAAAATTTCTTAATTTAGATACAGTTTAAGCTATTTTATTTCAGCTCAGATCTCAACACATCATAGAAGGTGCAGTATATATTGGAAAAATATAAACCAAGTAAGGTAAATATCAGATGCATAGCGATCCCTGCTTATTTAAAAATAGATGGCTCAAGAGAACCACCAAAGCTACCCCGGCGTCCATAGGCACTTCCTCAACACAAGCCAAGTTGAGCCACTGTTCCTAAGGTGATTTAGGCTTCCAGAAAAATCAAATCAACCCGAAGTTACTACAACCAAGTTACCAACACTCAAAGAAACAGAAGCCACTAAAATCTTGTTACAGTACAAAAAGAGCCCTAAGTCTCATTTTTTATCTATTACTTCAATTCTACTATTTCCATGTATAAATTATTTCTTCAAAGCTCTTATACAACCAATAAGAATTCAAGTGTGAAACTAGCAGAAGGATAGCATGATATTCTTTCTTTTGCTCACTCCCACCCATACACTGGTCACTCGCAGAGGCAGCATAGAAAGGTAAATGAGCGATTCCTCTGACCTAGTCCCAGCTCCAAAATTGATTTAGCAAATATGAGCTATGGAAAGACAGTTTTTCTGTGTCTCGGCCTTCTCCTCTGCAAAACAGAAATGTAATTCAATATACCTAATAAAATTGTTGGGATTAAATGAGCTAACATAATAAAGTGTTAGGTTGAAAATTAGCGAGTAAGAAACAAGTGTTTTTGACTTGACAGATGAACCTGTATGCATTTATGATATGCAACATTATATTTTGAAATCTATGTAAATGGGGGAATGACAGACTCTGGCTAATTATAAAATGATTTGCCACATATGGCTATCATTTTTGCAGTGAGAAAAGTTTGTCGCTCTACATTTTTCAAGGCTACGATGCAATGTCATTAACCGTAGTCACCACCCTGAGCTACAGACCTCTTGAACTCATCACTCTTATCTAATTGTAGTCATGCATCCTTCGAACAGTCTCCCTATCTTCCCGAACCACTCAGCTCCTAGTAATCACCATTTTACTGTCTACTACTCTGAAATTATTTTTTGAGACTCCACCTATGACGAAGATCATATGTATAAAGTAGTACTTGAGTGCGTATCTTCCAGCCGTTGAGTCACAACTCTACTGAAGAGAGAAAAAAGATTCAGAGCTAGAGACAAATCTGAAGGCAAAAGACAATAGCACCATGCTAAGTACCAGGATTCTGGGGGCGAATGATGCAATAGAATATCCTTTTAATAAAGTTTTTATTTTTTTTATTGGTACATGTCTGCAGTACATAATGATTACATTCCTTCTGGGGACTTAGTACACATCTTTTTTTCATCCCCTTCCTCTTATTTCTTCCCTCTTTCATCTCTCGATCCCCTTCCATTTTGCAAAAGATCTCCCTGTTTCCTATTATCTATCTTTTATTTTGCTCTTTATTTATATTTTGTGCTTCTCACCTGAGAGCTAAGCTTGTGTGTCTGGTTTATTTCACTTAACACTATGGTCTCACGATGCATCTGTGTTCCTACAAATGACTCACGGTTTTTCTTCTTTATAGAAGAGCAGTACTCCATGGCGTATGAACAGCACATTTTCATTATCCATTCATCTGTCGATGAGCACTTCCAAGATTTAAGTATTATGAATTGTATTGCTATAAACTTGGGTATGTGTCTTTCGCTATACTATGATGTCTTTGACTCTTTCAAGAAGATACCTTGAAGGGGAATTCTGGATCAAATGGAAGGTCTAGTTTTAGTGTTTTGCGGATTCTCCACACTGATTTCCAAAGGGGCTGGATTGGTTTAAATTCCCACCAACAATGCTTTTACCCCCAGCCAGAATTGCTTTTTATGACACTTACTTTTGAAAATCAATGCATTTGTTGTCAGCGTAGTCCCTATTTTTAAAGAAACGACCCTCAGAACAGAGTCTAAAAGTATTATGCTTTTTTCATACAGTGACATTAGAAGAGGGAAAATTCTTCCTTGCACTAAATAAGGATTAATCTGTGAATGAATGGAGGTCTTAGGTAGTACAATGAGTACATTGCCTATTTCAGGGTTGTTTTTTTTTTTTTAGGAAACTAAGTGAGGATTCATCTGTCTGGAAAAAATTATGCTTTAGGATTATAGCCTGATGAAATTATGTCGAACATGAAAGAATTCCTTAACCAAAAGATATTAACAAAAGGAAAAATAACAAATCCTCCAAGAAATATAAAGCTGTAGTTGGGTGCCTAACACCATGAATGCCTTGTGGAAAGAACAGTTAAAGGTTTTGGGGATTTTTTTTTTTTTTTTTTGGTTTTGGTTTGTTTGATCAGTTGGTTGGATGGTTGGTACAATTTTGCTTGATTTGGGATTTTTTTTTTTTTTTCTGAGACAGGGGCTTGTTAAGTAGCCCAGGCTGACACTGAATTCACCATCTTCCAGCCTCAGCTTCCCAAGTGGGTTTTAAAAATTCTTGGTTCATAGAACCATACACTCTTAAGGTAAAGTATTTACTGTTCCATCTTGTGCTATTTCGCTAAAACAAGTTCAAATATGTGCTGGCTATTATTAACAAAATTATTCTTTAGTGCATCAAAAAGTGGTAGGTTGGCTATGTTGATAGTTCTAAAGTTGGTGAAAAGTAATCTTTTGTGATACAAGGTTAAAATATGAAACTTACGTAAACTATGACCCCATATTCATACAATTTAAAGTTATTGGAGAGACAGCTATATACGAATGAACTGTACAACACAAAATAATCAGAGTTATGGTGGAGACAAGCAGAAGATAGAGAAGAAACTAGGAGGAAAGAATCACTATAACCGTCAGGAAAGCAACTCTGGTCATGTCAGATGAAGAGCACTATGTATGTACAAAGATGTGAAAACATGACAGAATGTAACCCCTTTAGGAAACTAAAAATAGTATGATATTTCTGAGATTCAAAGCATCAAAGAATACCCATAAGGGAAAAACAGGGCAAATGGGGAGGGATCAAATTATGAAAGAATTGTGTAATGTCCAGGAGTCAAGATTGTCTTTCATAGGGAAGATATATAGATTGAAGACTTTTGAAGCAGTTCCTTGATGCTGAGAAAATGCAACATCTTTATTTGTAAGAATCAAGATACTCTTACCAAATGGAATTTTAGTATGCATATGCAGTGAATGAATAAATGTTGATTAAACTGTAGTATAAAACTTCAAATATATATAAATTACAAATACACGTATAAGTATATATAAATTTCTAATATGAGATATGAATCTTCTATTAGTTGATCCACAAATGACCTGATTGAATATTTAAGCTATTTCAGAGCAGTCATAAAATGTTACAGTCATCAGGCTTTACAAAACCGTAGAGAAAAAAATCAAATTACCCAAAAGTGAATTACTTCCTCTAAACTGGTATATTCAGAATATACTGGATTAGGAATAAACAGATCCTAATTATAGTGCTCATGCTAATTCTATTCTCTAGGTGTGTATTAGCAGAAGAGAGCATAAATACTAGAAAGCCAAGTATTAATAAATTCCCTACTTTCTTGAGGAAACATTCTATGAGCATCTGGGGAAAGTGTTCTAGGCATCAGTGATAAAATTTAGGATGTCATATTTTTATTTGTGTTATTAACATTAAATTTTAATTAAGATCATAAAATATCTGGATTTAAAGTTTGTAATTTGTGTTTTAGTATCCAGACCATCTGTTTTCAAGTAACTTGTCACTTAAACTGAATAATGTGACAGATAAGTAAATTCTACCGTCTGGATATCTTGATCTTAGCTAATAACAATTTCAAACTATTTCATATATATATAATTATACTCCCTTTACAGAGGGAATAATATATAAATGAGATACAGAAGTTACCTTATCAGCAAAAGTATTATCTCTCTAACTAAGTGGGAAGACTACAGTGTAGGTTATGACACAGTTTGATTTATACAGAGAATAAGAGTAGCTAACGATAGAATTGCATGTCTTTATGGATACAAGCTGACCAGCTTACATCCCAGTAGTGTATCGTTCTGCTCCACCTTGGAGTGTGGTCCTCATTTTTATGGTTTGAGATGGCCCAGAACTACCATGTAAATATTCTAGTCAGTGAGAGAGGAAAAGCAAATGAGTAAGTACGCATCTGGTCCCAGTTTTGGCTAGAATTTAATCAGATGGTCATTCTTAGCTCCAAGTCAAATGTATGAATCTAGTTTTTATTATGGGTGGCCAGAAGTTCAGTCAAAAGTAGAGATTTTATTCCTAAGGGAAAAATGGCTACTGGGAGCAACCTCAGCATCGTTCACATTCACTATGAAATACCCATGCACTAAAAGATGATAAGCCATTAAACTGGGCCATTAATAATATGACATGGAGAGTCTTTCAACTGTTTATTATAAACAATTATAAATCCTACAACAATTTATTTTACTGATAAACAGATATTGAATAGGCAGGGACAAAATTAATTTTCAAATTAATGAATGTAATTTAAGATATTTTAAATTAATGTAATTTAAACTATTTAAAAGTTAATTAGTAATGTACTTTAGAACATTTAGATGCTATTATTTATAGATGCATTTTTAAAGACCTATCATGTATATTTATTTTACTTATCAAAACTCAATTTTCTTTTTTCTTTTTCTCATGTACCTTGCTCATTACTGGGCAAATCTGTCACTGGGAGAGAAAATAAAAGGTTATCACAGGAATAATTTAAAAACATAATTTTCAGTAAGTTCTTTGCTGCAGAAAGAGCGGTTACTGTCTCAAATTGAAGGTGAGTAAGCAAGCCGCATTTTGTTTAAAAGTAAGTCTAAACATCTCAACTACTTGATTATGACTTCGCCAGAAAATTTTTTTTCAAGGAGTTCATTGTCAACATTATTGTCTAGAATATTTTGATAGACAATTTTCAAAACACATAGAGGTTTGTAACATAATTTCTACTTCTTGGTACATAGTCTTTAAAACACTCTTCATTTTATTTAATTGGCTTTATTGTGTACTTACTTTTAATTGAAAAATAATAATTGTGTACATTTATAACCATTATCATTTTTACATCTGTATAATATTTCTTATAGAAGACTCACTACAATCCTCTCACAAGCGACATTATTTTGCATTTCCTGACTTAACAAATGACACAGTTAATGCCTAAACCAAAAATTTAGAAACCTTGCCTGACTCCTTTCTTCCCTACCTCCATCTTTGCAAAGCCCATTAAGTACAAAACTACTTTCTCATTGAGGTGAATACAGTCGCTTCTCTCTTCCAATGCTGTGCTATCTCAATTGATAGCACATATTTAACTATATCTCAGTTGATATAGTTAAAAAAGTAAAAACCTCTGAAGTGTATTTATTATGAAAAGTGGAGTAAAGCTTTTATAAATGTGCATTGATTTGTGGGTTAATTTCCATAGCAAATTAACAGCAATTTTTTGCCTTAAAACAACAGAAATTTATTCTCTCACAGTTCTGGAGGTCAGAAGTTGGACCTTAAGGTCTGCCAGGCTGCCTTGCTTAGGGATACAGGGGAAATCCTAATTCCTGGCTTTCTCTTACCTTCCTGACACCTCACAGTCCTTGCTAACGGACACGCAGATTGCCCACCCTACAATCTTTGGCACCATCATCCCTGAGTGATGCACTCAGCCTGTGCATCACTGTTTCTGGATCTCTTCTTTTCCAATCAGATTAAGGGTACAAACTTCTGCATCCTAACTTCATCATAATCGATGACAGCTGCAAAGACTGTATTTCCAGACAAGATTACATCTGAGTTTCTAGGAGTAACATAAATTTGGCGATGACACTATTGTACAACCCAGTACAGTTTGTAAGTTGTCAACAAGGAGTTGTTATGAAGAAAGAAGAGAAGAAACAATGACGAACATCATATTTTAACTGCAGTTGAAAGAAATAATATTTAAATTGGCTATGGTTTAATATATAGTGAACACTCAGTATGTATGTGTGAAATGGATTCCTGGAGATGAAAATAAACATAGGTTTCCATTGGCTGTCTTACTGGTTTTATTTGTTTTCTTGCAAATCTCGAGTTAAGAATAGCTAAGGATCATTAGTATAATTTGAGGAACTTCTGATTATTTTTATTAAACCAAAGTTGTTTATTGATTAAACAATATATTTTACTAAGATGATTCTTTGCTTTGACAAGCATAAGAATAGATCATAGATACCATCTCCATGACTAGATTCAAAGTGATCATTAAAAATATGTCTTCTAGAGTTGGTAAGACAGTTAATAAAATGCAGACTAAGACATTTTCCAAGTTATAAATTGTCCCCAAAAGGGAGAAATTCTTAACATATTCATGCAGCAAGTATATAGAACTAATCCTTTACTTCTTAAGAAAAAACAGAAAAGAATATTTTACTCCAGAACAAAATTGCCCAACATTCCAAATTCATACATTCTAAATAAATGATATTTGACTGAACTTATTCTTAAACTTCGTTTCATGTTAATATACTTTAATTAGGAAACTTGTTCTTCATTTTCATGTGAATGAGGGAATAGAAGTTGGGAATTGTATGAGTTCTGATTTAACTTACAGATAAAAGAGGACATGTGTAGAGTTTTCAGCAAAATATTTTGTGTCTAAGCCAAGAAAATAAATAAATAAATTTCCAAGAGCCTCACATTCTTCCACCAAGATTGAAAAATAAAATATATGTTTAGGACCATCATTGCCCAAATCGCTCATGTGCAAGAATATGAATAGACAAGTTAATGCTGACTATTAAGGAAAAAGTCAAAAGAAAAAAAGGAAGGAAGAAGAAAGTAAATAAAGGAAGAAAGAAAGCAGGAGAAAAGAAACCAGAAACTTGAAAGTTTGCTTTATTCTGTCACTTGATTATTCACTGCCAGATACATACATCTGTGCTTTGTGTTTAACACTATTTGTGTTTGACCCCGAGGAAAAGGGCCACCAAACTTACACCAATCTCAGTTATTACCATTAATAATCACTTGCTAAGTATTTGTTCTAAATTTGATTCAAAGTTATATAAAAAATGATGTTTCCCATTCCTAGCTTTTTTTCATGAAAATGATGAGCATGTATGTATCTGTGCCTTGTTTCTTAAATGTTAATATATTTAGGCAGGATTTTAAAAATAGGAATGGATGGTAGTATCCATCATAAAAATATGATTAATTATTTAAATGAACGTTTTAAAGAAACTGCAAACTTTGAAGGGAAATCATCATGTGAAGAATTCTGGAGGATTCAAGAACACTCAAAACTCAGTCATAGAGGGGTTGGGGATTTAGCTCAGTGGTAGAATGCTTGCCTAGCAAGTGCAAGGCCCAGAAATTGATCCTTAGCGCCCCTCCAAGAAAACAAAGAACAACAACAAATAAACTCAGTCGTACAAAATAGTCATCAGGTCAGTACTATTTTCAGCCAATGATAGTCTTGAAAATTATGAATCTTGAAGAATTCATGAAGTATAATTGTATGTTTTGTAAATTTACAAAACACGAATATTTTCTTCTAATAAATTCAAACAAATGGCAGCTCTCAGGCACCAAGTAAAACAATTAATGGTCCCCAAATAAGTGAGAATTTATTTAAATTGTATTATTGCTACCAAATAAAGCTGAATGTTCTTGTGCATGTATCTCACAGGGTGGCATGAATTTAAGTAATTTGAAAAAAAATTTAAGCAATATTGCATAAAGAATTCAATATTAAAATAACTAAATTATAATCAATTACATATAAATATAAAAGACATGAAAACAAAACTCCAATTAAATACACGTTGGTGTTAATTAGCCAACTATGTGTTTTTCGTCTATGTTAAGCTTATATCATTTCTGATACTTCTGCCCCTCAATTCCCCCAGTAAGAAAGTTCCTTTCTTTGGCTAAGTTGTTCCTGGTCCTCTGACAAATGCAGGTGGGTTGGTTTGAGCAATCAGAATCACAATCTTCACACCAGGTCTCGCACCGTTGGATCTACTCAGCAGGATGACACTCCGCATTAGCATCCGAGCTCCTGTGTTATTATCTCAGGCCCCTCTCCTTATAGCTCAGTATGAAGAATTAGGGTTCCTACTGCATTTCCACCGTGTGCTGAGCCCCATGAGTAATGAATGCATCACCAGTAGATGGCTTTCAGCTGGATATCTACTGTCTACCGCCCAGATTTGCTTGTAATGACCAGTTCCTATTCTCACCCTACAGCCAGAAATATGACTCTATTTGACAAATACGACCTTCCCAGGTACTGAACAACATCCCTAATCCATGACCAGAAGTCCATGGAGTGACTAATGCAGCCATTGCCTTTCTATCCCTTTGAATTCCTTCTTGACTGTCTCTTTACAAAGATAATGAGAAAAGAAGAATCTGGATGTCAAATTGGAGTGATAGACAAAATAATATAATGGAGTCCTGGAAACTTTTAGTGAAAAATCAACCAACAAACCCAAGCTGTTTAATCTAAATTTATTCTAGTCCAAGTTACCTTTGCTCTTCAAGAGGTCAAATGCAACTGGAAGATCCCGTAATCTAGTCATAAGGATCATTTGTGAGTATGACTACTTTGCCAGGACACCAAGAAGATCAAAGTGGAAATTCTAGAATATGTATTTAGCCCCGGGGTGGGATTGTGAACACCCATGATCCCCGGGAGACTAGAACAGGCAGGTCAGCATCTGGTCTCAACCAGAGAGTTCTTTAGGAAGACTTTTGAGCAAGAGACTAGGATACCAGGTTGTGCAAGCAGACTCACATTAACAAAAGGCTTCTGGAGCTAAAGGCTTCTGGAGTTAATTGTCCACTCTCATGAGGGATAAAAGTATTGATGTCCATTCTTTACTGATGAACAAAAGCTATTTTTGCTATGCCTCAGACAGAAGATCTCCTGCCTGCCTTTGGAGCCTGTCTTAAAAGACCTTCGACCAATATTGGGCCTTTGGTCTACTTACTTAATATGTCCAAGATTTCCAAGCACATACATACCAAATGACCATTACATTTTAAACTCCGGCCTATCTACTGTACACCGTTGAAATGCAGCCCCAAAAAGACAATTTAAAATATAGGTAGGTAAGAAGCAAAAATGTATTTGTACTTAAATTAGGAAAGTAATTCAATTCTCTCTTTGACTTTTTATGAGGCTACTGTTGAAAATTGTGAGGAAAGCAGTGTTTCGTAAATTCAAGTGGGAAAAATGAAAAAGAGAAAATATTATTGGCATGCTGAATTATTTTTAATATAAATTTTATTGGTACATTTTAGACATACCAGTATGCTAAATTCTTAGGGCATATAAAATAACATTACTGTCATATCTGGTCTCATTCTCTAACAGTCTAAACTAAAGATGAAGTAATCATTTTTTTATTTTCTCAAAAAAATACAAATCTTTCATGAGAGACTATGATTCAATGTTAAGTTATTCTGACTTCAGAATATAGCAAACACCTTGAGGATACGAATGACACATAGTTCTCATAACCTATAAAGCATACTGCTGCCATAAAGATAAAGGTTACAGCTAGTAGGCTGCCTCTAGTGTCTGCTCAAAGGTTACTATAGCAACTCTGATGCCAGTCAGTGTGGGCATCGCTCACCACTCTCTCTGGGCTTCAGAAGGGAGGAAATAAAACAAATGGAAGGGGGCTGGGGATTTAGCTCAGTGGTTCCTGAGTTCGATCCCCAGCACCAAAAACAAAACAAAACAAAACAAAAAAAAAAAAAAAAAAAAAAAACAAATGGAAGCTATCTGGGGACGCTTCATCAGTCAGTATTATCCTTCTGTCAGGTAGTCACCAAATATTTTTAAAGCACTGATCTATTCATCCACAGGAATGTGTTACACTCCTGGAATTATTTTTCCATTAATGATATGCATTATATAGCAGCACTACTGAATTAAACTCAGGAAACTTGCTGCTAATTGCATTTCTCACTTATACAGCCCCTTAAAGAAAAGAGATCTGACTGAACAATATCACACTAAAATTTCAATGACCAGCCAAGCATGCTGGTACGTTCCTATAATTCCAATACTCTGGGAAGCTGAGGCACAAAGATCACAAGTTCAAGCCCAGCCTGGGCAGCTTAGTGACTTAGCAAAACCCGTCTTAAAATTTAAAAAATACAACAAGGACAGGAGATACAGCTCGGTGCAGAGGTCCTGAGTTTAATCCCCAGTATCACACACACACATGCGCACACGCACACATATTAATGACAAATGGCACATTCTGGAGTAGCAAAAAGAACACAGGACCTCAGATAGATATCACAGGGTTTTCATCATGGATCCACACACTTCTACCTAAGTGACATTGTGCACATCCTTTAAATGATCCGAACCTTAGTTATCCACACTTTAGAACCATAGTAACAGTGTCCATTTAGTAGAGTAATACTGAAAATTCCACAAATATCTATGAAGTACATAGCATAATGACTGGAACACACACAAAAAAATCTAGTTAATATTATTATTATCACAAAATTCAAAAGATACATATATATATATGCATCATTGCTTTAAATAAAAAGTAGTAAAATTATGAGTTGTGTTATCCTAGTAAACATAATTTGCTGATGAGTAAAATGTGACATCAGCCCATCATTACACATTGATAAATCCAGGGTGCCTTCTGTCAACAGTAAATCATCTGAAAATTATGTGCTAATCTGTAAATATATAAATACATTATATATAAAATGTATATATACACATGCAAACATATGAGCACATGCACATATATATCTATGTACCTATGTATATTTACGTGTATATATGAACGTATGTAATTGTGTGCATACTTTCATATAGGTAAACACATGCACACACACACACACACGCACATGCACATGCACGCACACCAGGGACCTAGGGATGTTAAAATCTTCCCACAGGGCTCTACAAAATCCTGAGCCCAGATTAACTGCCTTCTCTATTTCTTCTTTGTTGTTACAAAATTCCTTTATAAGTGGCATGGGATGCTAAGCTTCCCACTAGTACCACTCCACAGAGAAATGTCACTGTTATCATAGCTCTTCCCATAAACACAATACCAACATTTTAGAGAAAAATGCTAGAACCTCTCGAACAGTTGTTCAAAGTCCTTTGTGATAAGAAATATGGAAATGTTTCTATCACAATAACGCAAAGGAAAAGTAACTGGACAAAGAATTGCACCTTGACCCCAGAATTCTAGGAAGGTGGAGAGCTTCGGGTGGGGTGGAGAGGCAGCTTCCATATGCACTAGTGACCCGTAACCTGTGTGATTCTTGAGAGATCAAGCGTCTCCCCAGTGTGAACAGAGTGTCCACTGTACCACAGCCGAGGAATAGTACCAGGCAGACCCTCCTGGGCTAATTAAGCATGGGGGCCTCCACAGGAGAGAAGGATAAAAGTGCAGGTAATTGTGGGCATCTCTTCCTAACTACAGATACCATATTCCCCAGGAAGGACAGGAGCAAGTTCAGACTGCTTCACACGGCTCCTCTCTGTCTCAGGACGTCGCGTTTCCTGCACATTCCACAGCCATCCTTGAGACTTGCTGGCAAGAAAAGAGGTAGAACAAGTTCCAACCATATACACTCAGAGAACTGTTCTGCAGAGCCAGATCCTTGCCCTAGAATTCTCATCAATTCTAGTCAGCACAGTGCTTAACAGCTGAATAAACGACGAGCTGGTTTAAGGTGACAAATGGCTCACGTTCAAATAATAATTTTCTTGCCTCTCAGATCATTTTACTTACCCTGAACTATTAAGGTCAGTAAATATGAGTTAGCCAGGTAAGAGAGGAGAAAAATCAAATCTTCTCTATTTTTAGATGATTTGCCAAGGGTTCAGAAGAGCCATCTCTGACTGACTTTTCACCTTTACCCTAGGCTTTTACATTTTCAAGTAAAATCAGCTGTGGGAATAATACATAATTATTTGAGAAATCATCAGATAATATTTGATAAAAAAGAAATGATTTGCTTATTTAGTTCCTTCACTGAGAACATATTGAACCAGAAAAGTGATCACTTTTTTGTATGTATCATCGTATAGAAACAAGTTTAAAGGAATCCGTTATAGTAACACATGCATTCCTATGTTTATAGCAGCACAACTCATCATAGCTAAATCTTGGACGTCACCTATTTGTTCATCAATAGATGATTGGGTAAAGAAAATGTGGTATTTATGCACAATGGAGTACTAATCTGCCATTAAGAAGGTTATTCTTGAGTTGTTTGTAGGAAACTAGGGTACCTCGACCTCAATATTAGGTGAAGTAAATCAGACACACAAGCTTCAATATCATCTGTTTTCTCTTCTGTGGGAAACCCAAAGTAAAAATAAATTAAACAGCCTAACAAAAGATAGATCATAGGAAACAGAGAAATAAAACTTTTGCAAAAGAGAATGGGACCAAGAGACACAGGGAGAGAGAGTGAGGGGAGGGGAAGAGGATAAAGAAATAATGAAGATGTGTTACATACCTATACTAATCCCCCACAAGCCATGATGAATGTAATCATTATGTACTGGAAACATGTACTGATAAAGAAGATAAATAAAATTTAAAAAGGAATCTCACCAAAAGAAGTGGATCCAGAGACAAATAAAAAATATAGTTCTTATCACCCTAGTCTGGAATAGCAGATTCATTCAAACATCTTACATACCAGTGGAAAATACTGCTGTTGATGAAAACATTCAAATTCCTGGAGTGAAAATAAATCACCTATTACCTTTGCATTTCTGTCTGTTTAGAAGATAAGGATGTATTGGCAGGATACCATCCTACTTCTAGCAAGTCCTTACCGAATACCGTGAAGGTGAATCACTAGTAATAGTGAGAGGATACCAGCTGTTTTTCCACTACCTAATGTATCTTCTCTACATGATTCAACAATAATCAAAGATCAGTAAACATTTATTGAAGTTTACCTTAGTTTTCCCCTACTAATTATTTTGTCCTTACAAGAAATAATTTTTTCTGAATAGTTCCAGTGCATTTTTGAAGGGCAGAAAATCATCTTAAATGGGATACACTGAAGAAGGACACCAAAGATTTGTGCATTTCTATTTGACGACAGAGGCTTTGGGGCACTTCTTTGGAGCTGCTATTGTATGCTTGTTTTTACCTTCCTAAAAATGTATTTCTGCAATGAAAACAATGGAGGGAGCCCTTAAAGCAGTGCTGTGAATGTGCAGTTAGTCTATATTAAATATTCAGTGCAGTCCATGAAATGCATTTTTCCTGATGCAGCTGTACTGCACTTATTTCCTGAGAGAATCCAAGGGTCAAATGCATTATTGTAAAAATGGAATCCAAAATAGAAGTGCTATTATCAAGGCCACTGCTCTATTTATTCATGGTACTATTCAGACTACCGCCAACCCTCACAAATGGAACAGAAGTTGGGTGGTCATTTCCATCGTGCGACCAGAAAGATGTATGCCATGGTATTTCAGAATTATAAAATAGCAGCCAAGAAGGTCCTTAAAAATACTAAAGTGCTGTGGTTTGCAAAGATTTTTGAAATCCCTCATTGACACATGAGGATTTGTCTGCAGTCTTGGAAAAGCACTCTGGAAGCTGGGATAAATTTTATATAAATAAAGTTCACATAGAAAAGAAATGTTATGAAAGTCTCCACTTTGCAGTAATAGTGCTAAATTAGACCATTACACACTCTTTGAAGAAATCGCTGATTATTCTCCAAAGAAACTGTCCCAGAGTCCCAGACATAAGATCCAGCATGCTCTAGTCTTCAGTGAAGCATCTCCAAATATAGGGGATGACACAGGCTTCCAGAGTCCTGAGCCAATGAGCACAGCAAACCCTCAAGACTGATGCCGATGAGCAGTCAGCAATGAAAGTTCTAAAAGCATCCCCATCCTTGTGCTCAAGATGGAGACATGTAACAACAACTTATTTTACAACCCTCAAAATAACAGTCCAAATATTCTAAACACTGGAAGAAAATATCACTAGTAGGAGCCAGTAATTTTAGAATGGCCATTATTTGTCAGATAATTTATATACATTTCTTCAAAAAATGCATACTTTTCTTACAGACGAAAAGGGTGCCAGGGAATGTAAAGCAATTTGTATAAGGATGTTGAAAACCATAGTTTGAGAGATCTTTCCACTACCTCATACAGTTGTCAGGAATGAGCAATAATCATATTTGGCCTTTCCATGAAAGCAATATGGAGGGAAGGAAGGAAGGGAGGGAGGGAAGGAAAGAATAGAAGGAGGGAGGGAGGAAAAGAGGGAAGGAAATTTTTAAAAATCCTGACCACTGCGAAGGAATTCGGTTTTAAACTGTTTGTGCTGTAAGCCAATGCAAAGAAAAATTAGACATAGTTCACAAGAGAGGAAGTCCAGTGGGAGAATGAAACAGACACATAGTTGATCCTGGTGGGCTGACACACACTCATATTGTATGGGCAAGCCGAGAATTGCAGCGGGATGTAGGTCTCCCTAATTCCCGCGTTTTTCCCCAGCTAACTCAGACCAAGCTGAGGAGGAGAATGATTTGCAGCCAGGCAGCAGCTTCTATTCTGCTGCACACTTTGGATGTGATGGCGCCCGTGGGGCTCTGCAAGTGTCTCCTTAGGAGGCCTGCAGCAGAGACGCACTTGCTGCCCCTTTGGGATCTGGGGCCTGACAACCCCACTCTCTGTTTTGAGGCTGAACAAGACTTGGTGAAAAACATCCTCCTGGTCTTTTCCTCCACCTACATTTCTTCTTCTAAAGAACTGAGACTACTCTTGAAAGTGCTTTGAAAATATATTTATAGCCTACATCTGAGTACCACTGAGAAACTTCAAAGAGAAATGAACTCCATTTATATTTTAATAGTAGAAGTTTGTTTAACAGAGTTAACTCAGTGAATAAAGGAAAAGTTTCCTCTTCCCTTTAGCGAGACGTAGAACATATTACGCATGTTGGCCTACCATGTATATATTTTAATACAAAATGATCTGAGTTTCACCATAATCTTGTAAAATCCATTTATATTCTAGTAGTACTTTTCATTTTTCTTTCCTTATTTCTTTTTCTTGCTTTTTTCCTACAATTATAATTCTAATATTTTCACTGTTACAGAATTGAAAGATTGTAATGTATCTTAAAATTATTGTTTCTCTAAAATATTAGTGTCACAGTCCATTATTATGACAATGATTTAAATTCCAGGGTGTTCTCAAAATGAGCAATCTCATATAATAATATTTGTGTGCGGTTACCCCAACTTTATCAGACTACGAAGGCCAGCCTCCCAGCTCAGAAGGCCACTGTGAAGACAGACGAGTTTATGGTGGTGCACAAATAGGCGTCACTCTTCTCAGTTGCTCGTTAGCTGCAATTCCTTCCACTGTTTGAAAAAAAAAAAAAAAGAACTGACTTTATGAAGGTTATCACATTATCACATACTACAGGATCCAAAAATAGAAGCTCATGCTTGCAGCACCCAGGCTTAAATTAGCAGGCACGTGATCCACATCCTCCAGGAAGATGTACTTAAAGGAATCCGCAGCAGGAGGCGGTGTAAGGCAGCAGTGTCAAGATACCTGGATGCCGTGACGTTATTCAGGGCCTGGAGCGGTCTGCACTGATAGTGCAGGGTTCTCAAACTCGTACTGTACTTGCCACAGCAGCAGGATGACTCTCCTGCACCCCTTCTGAGATGCCATTTGGAACGTATGTCTTCTCACTGCCTTTCTTCTCAGTTCAGTCTTCATCCTTTCCACGGGCACCAAAATTATCAGAATGAGATAGGCATGCCTTTTGTATTCTTAAATCTATTTTGCAAGCTTTTGATTGCAAGGGATCTAAAACACTGCAAATCAAACAGCAAATACTGCAGACTGCTCGCATGTGCCACTGTATGTACATCCAACATTTAGCACGTATGAACTGAAGAATAAAACAAGACTCTAAAAATATAGGTGCCAAATGTCATACAAAAGAGATACAGAAAGTTAATCACTCTAATGCCATCTCTCCAAGGCCTTAATCAAAAGTGAGACAGAAAATGACCCACAGCCCTCTTTTTCTTAACTGAAAGGAGGTCAGACAATGGTCTGTCTCAGCCAAGGCAGATCTGATCAGGTAGATCCCGTTTGTGATTGCAGAGTCCATTTTGATAATACTTCAATCCCTATACTTCTGTAAATAAAGAAAAATTCAAAGTTGAAAAGCACTGGAGTAAAGGTATTCATTTATCATGCAAATTTATTACTCAGTGTGCGTTTGGTATGCTTAACCGTTGTCCTTTGAAAAGAAAAATAAACTCACAGGTGATGATGATATCTGGTAAAAACCATGACTAGAACTCAGTTGCCACTAATGTCCCAATTTAAAAGGATGAGGTTTCTTTTTTGAAAAAAAAAATGTGTTTCCAGTTACCTAAGGATTTTTACTTTCTAATTATTCTAGATGATTTCCAGATGATAGCCCAGTTTATTCTGTGCTGTATAAACGTTTTCAGTAGACTGTTGGGCTATGTCCACCTAAGATGAGAGACATCCGGGACAACAAAAATTTGAAAATGAACTCTGGGTACTTCCAAATTCGCAAACATCTGGGATTCCGCTAGTAAAATATTTGAAGAAATTCAGTCTTGACACAGCTCTCTTGAAGCTCACTGCCTAGCACTGCATTCGTAGCAAGGAGACTAGGAAACTCGGGGCTTGGGCAGGGATATCACTCCAAATTATCAAAGTGTTTGTCTTTCTCACCGCCTTCAATAATGTTTCCTTGTTTGCAAGAATTTACTCCAGAGAATTCTAGGAAAACCTGTTCTCTTGCAGGCTTGAAGAGATTCCTGGGGAGGTGAAGAGGTACAGATTCTCATCTCATCAGCTAAACCATCAATAAATATCAATGACTAGTTTATATATAGTAAAATCCAATTAAAAAAATCAGGGGCTGGGGATTTAGCTCAGTGAGTAGAGTGCTTGCCTTGTAAGCACAAGGGCCTGAGTTCGATCCCCGGTACCACCAAAAAAAAAAAAAAAAAAAAAAAAATCATGAAATCCAGCCTGGAGACAAAAGGAGAATAGGGGTACACAAGTTAAGAAGGGGCGAAGAAAAGACAGAACTGGTACAGCACTTGCTTCTCATCTCTAGTTTTGAAGCTTCCAATGACATCGGCTAAGGTTGCATTTAACTTTAGAAAATGACAAAGAAAAACAAACTGGACTGTCCAAATTCACTTCTGCTTAGAATTCTTGATAAAATAAGTTTACAGCACTAAGGTAAACCTTTGGCTCCATTACCATCTACAAAGTAAATGATTTAGAAATACTACAATTTCCTTACATAACTCTGTTAGTATTCCTCGGGATTATATTCCTTGTCCATGGCTCTTGTGAGAAATGATGAAATCTCTTATTAATTGTCCCGGCTTGAAAGAATCATATCTTCTGTCAAATCCTCTGACTCTTGCAAATAAAAAAAAAATAGTTTGAAATAGCTCTTATAATGTTACCTGACTGAAAAGCATACATATACCCTGCCCACTGAGATTTTTCATAGATTGCTTCACGTACTTATATTTCCTGAATACTTAAGTTAAGTGTTATTGGTTTGAGCTCAGTTGAGATCAGTTCTTAAATGAAACACTTAAATTGTAAAGCATGATGTGATTACTTCTCTTTCTAGGAGAAGATGCATTTTGCATATCATGGGGAGCCTTCTTTCTGTATCTTTACACTAGAAATCTATATTTTTATGTACTGTTGCCAATTGATTTCAAGGTTAGTGTGCTGAAAGCTTACAGAGTCTTATACATGTGTATTCATTTTCTGTGAGAACAATGTGTTATTTTTACAGCTATGATTTAATAAGAAGGGCTATCTAATTTGCCACATCAAACCTCTCCTGGATCACAAAAGCTCCAGTTATTCCCTTTAAACAAACTGTTTCATAGATAAACAGTGCTCTCCAGTGATCAAAGGAAGGAACTACTTGCATCATAAAATACATAATTAACTATCTCTTTATTGCCAATGTTTTATGTTCTGTTTTCTCATGGTTATTGGCAAGATAATCTTTGATTTCTCTTATACTCCTTATCACTCTGAGGAAACCTTTCTTTTTCCTTTCCAAAGTGAACCTTTAATTATACTATTTTATCCACAGAATTATAATTTAAATTCTAGATCATTTTTACTCTTATTAAAATCAGGGAACAATAGTTTGGGAAAATATCAAATCTTTCTAGAATCAATCATAAAAACATAGGCAAATCAAAAGCAGATTTATTTGCTGTGGCATTCTCTCATAGAAGCCAATATATTAATGTAATATTAGAGCCTCCGATTCCAGTTTGCTGAGTTCTGTCTCTTATCAGGAAGCAAGCAAGCTTAATGTCATACGTGCACAAAAAGAGATTCCACTTAAATGTCTCTAATTTGAAAGCATCAAACAGCATTTTTTTTCAAAAATTCCTATTTCCATTATGAAATAGAAGTTGAGACTTCCAACAGTGGTGTCCTGTTATTTATGATGGTTTCCCGAGTTTCTGCAAAACCACCATAATTTCCACCGAAACATTTATCTACCAGTTGATGTCACTCAGCGAGAGGAGAGCAGCAAGGAAACTCGCTCCTGTGAGCACTTATCCAGAACACGCTGCAAACAGGCCTGCCAGAGCAGCCTTCTTTGGGGAAACTGAGCTCACTGCTACATAAGCAGACTCTGATACCGAGATTAAAGTCTTATAGAAAAGGGTAAAACACGTGCCTCTCTTAAAAAGGTAAGCACATAGCTATTACCCAAAACACAGAGCAAGTTCCTGAGAAAGTCCTCTATTATAATTAAATTGATGTAAATGTAGTTATTAGATCTTTGGACTGTATATGTATAACAGACATACGTACATGTGTATGTAAATACTATAAATATCCATCGCGGCAGAGCAGGCATACACCAGCTGTAGAGGCATTTGGACCCTTCTAACTACAGCTGGATACAGTTGGAGCTGGTGGCGATAGAGGGACCACCTGCCACATACCTGCTAGAGCCGCTGCAGATGGTGCGAACGGCACTGAAACAAGATTTCAATTTTCCTCAGATAATAAGCCAGACCCCGGGCGAGAAACAAATCAGGGAGGCTCGCAAGAATTTGACTTGTGTAGCTGAGTGTAGATTATGTCGTTTGTGCACAAAAAACACTGATATCTAGGGAAACAGCAGACTTACAAATGTGCACTCGTTAAATCAACGCTCCAGTGAAGCAGATTGCATCTCGAGAGATTTTTCGGAAGACCAAAGGAATGAATTCTCTAGATTCCTGGACATGAAATGGTGAGGCAGTTAGACCCGCAGTATGCGCAGTTGTGATAGAATTGAGGGCAAGGAAGCCGAAGGAGTGGTGGTGCAACATAGAATGTGAAATAAGTCATTTCCCACAATAAAAACTATTTCTTCAAGTAGTGAAAAATGAGACAAGTCACAAGCAAATCCAGAAAATTCATCTGCAGAAAAGGGAAATGCATCTAATTTAGCCTGGATACGATAGATAACGGCACATGGGTGGTCCCCTCTATATTTTGGGAAGCAAAAATGCAGACCTTCATCCCAATAGGCACACACCCCAAAATGCCCCAGAGTAACAAATGATGTACTAACAAAGAGAGTATTAGAAATCTGACGCTCGGCCCAAGATATTTGGTTTAGGGACAGGAACATGACCCGGATCTAACCAATACAGCAATTCTGTGAAAGTTGGAAGTTAAACTGAGAATGCGGTGACATGAGCCATCCTGCACCCTTGACCGTCGTCCCACCACCATAAGGAGCTAAGAAATAGGTTAGCTGTCCTGTCAGGCAAACTGAAAGAAAACAGAAAGAATCAGCACTCTCAAAATATGTTCAGTGAAATAAAGAGAAAGCTTGACTCCGTTCATTTCATTGCTTTCACTTGTCCTTGTTGTCTACCTATATTCCGATGCTAAATTCTGACATCCAGCGCGGCTTTTTGTCATCAAGTCCCCATTTTTGCTTGATCTAGCTAACTTAAGTCTCTTGTACTGGCAACCAGAAGAGTTCTAACTATCATAGTGGCTGAAGATTCCAAAAAGATGCTAGTTACCTGAGACCTAAAATTATTCTATATATAACTCTATTAATATTAATATTAACATCTTAGAAATTTGTAGAAGATTCCATTTGGCGAGTGAAGCCTTATAAAGATGTCTTTGTGGTCATAAATTTTCAAGAAAAATAATTCTTCTAGGTGTTACAGATGTGAAACAAATGATTCCAATTAAGTAAAGATTTAGATGCCAAGAAGAGTACAATAGATATGCAGTGACTATATGGCATTAAGATTATTCAGCCATACATATTATGTAGATAAGTAAAAATTAATAATATATAATTTCTAAAATAGGTTGCAACAAATATCCATAAATTTTTATGAGCTCCTTAGCAACACATTAATGACCTGAAACTTACAAGAGTCACTTACTGGCCTATGCTCCATTCCACTTCTGGTGGAGTCACTTCAGAAATTGACCAAGAGCAGTTTATTTGGGGGTTTTATTAGTATTTTCGCTTTCTGCACAGAAAGACACTCCAGATGGGTGGTAGAATGGGATCTAGACCACAATGCTGCATGTGAAGACACGGCCACTAATGGGAGGTGTGCAGGTGTGCACGTGCCCAAGTGTGTGTTTGTATGAGTTTACTGCCAATTGAAGAGCTATGAGTCTCAAGTTGTCAGAATAGTTGTAAATCCATATGTCACATATTAAAAGTCTAATATTTTCTCTTAAAATAGGAAAATTATGTAGACTATAGATATGACTATGATGCCCTCCCTAAGGGCAAAATTAGCCTGTCTCATGCTCTTACAAGGACAGAATGAAATGGTGTAGCAAACAGGAAAGAAAGAAAAAGAGTTGGGCGAAACCTGCATTCCATGTTCACTATCTGTGTAATCTTGGGTTTACTAAACCTTTCTGATCCTTGACTTCTGTGTCTATAAAACGGAAATGATAATGACTACAATTAAAAAACTGTTTAAAAATTAAATTTATACTTTCATTCTTATAAAAACTACTCATGAAATTCCATTTCCCTGTCAGATATAAAACATTTTAATAAGAATGGTGGAAGGAAAGAAGGCTTAAAAAAAGGAATGAAACGCTTACTTGTTTGTCATGGATATCCCACATTAGATGTTCACCGAACAAAAAATGCTATTGCCTTCTGAAAGCATGAAATTAGAGAATGTATATAGTATGAAATGTACATACAACCATGGTCTGATTGGTTGTGATGAAAATCTTTCAATCCATTGCTTCATATTAAAGTTAAAGGTGGAATGAAAACACTGTGTATGTTGTCTTGTTTGATGTTGCTGTAAAATCCTACAGACACTTAACACAAATATCAGACAACGAAGTAAAAAAGTAATAAGTGGTGATTAACTTGTATTAGTAAAATAATAAACTCTCTGTGCCACACTTCCATGCTACAAGAGCCCTCTTCAGCAGATTAGTTTGTGACTCTTTGGATTAAAATTTCCATTTTTTATGCTAATCTTGGAAGGGAGTGAGGCAAAAACAAGAAGTTATAACACATTTGATTATACAGAAATAACTTGTCCTTATAACTCAAAAAACATTTGTAGAATGGGATAGAGACTATGAAAAGGCCTGAGAACACAGAAATAAAGAAGTCATTGTAAAAGTTTTGAATCTAGGTTCATTCTTCTGCATATGAATATCCAATTTCTCCAGGAACAATTGCTAACAAAGCTAGTCTTTCTCCAGTGTATGTTCTTCATGGCTTTGTCAAAGATCAGTTTGTCATAGTTACTTAAGTGCAGAAGAATGAAACTACACCTCATCACAATATGAAAAAATCTAGTCCAAATGGATCAAAGCCTTAAATGTGAGAACTCAGACTATTAATGTATTAGAAAAAAAATATGGAAAATGCCTAAGAACATCGTAATAAGTAAGGATTTTTGTACGTGATCTCCAAACCATAGGTTCGGATGGTTCTTGTTTTGCTAGGACCTTGTGGTGCCTCATTAGGTTATGTATTTGTACTCACTCTGTTTTTCTGATGTGAGCATTCACAAGAATAAGTTTCCCCTCTGGCTCAAGAGCTTTGGTATGTTTTACTGGTATTATCATTTGATTCTAGTAATTATTTAATTTCTTTCTTGATTTCTCCTGTGACCCGTGAAGAGGAATATTGTGTTTGTAAAGTATCTGTGGATTTTTTTGTGATAGTAAACACGGGATAGGTGAAATTCTTTTGTAATCATTTAAGCAAGCTTCATGGGCCATGACATGGTCTATATTGGAGAAAGTTCCACACGCTGCTGAAAATAATGTGTATTCTATTGGAATAGGACAGAACACCCTGTAATTATCTATTATGACTGTTTGTTTGAAGGTGTGGTTCAGCTCTAACAATTCCTTGTTGACTTTTTTCTTGTTGACCTGCCTATTTGTGAAAGTTGGGTGTTGAACTCCTCCACTGTGAGTGTGTTGGTATTTATTTGACCATTTATGTCCTGTAGTGTTTGTTTTATGAATTTGGGTGCACCAGAACTTGGTACATATATATTTACAATTATCATCTTTTCTTGTTGAATTATTCTCCCAATTGGTAAGTAGTGACCTTTTTCTGATCCATTTTTGCTTGAAATCCACTTTGTCTAAAAATGAAATTGCCACCCCTGCTTGATTTGGGGGTCCTGATGCATAGAGTATGGTTCTCCATCCTTTGATTTTTAGTCTATGAATTTATTTTTGGATTAGACATGTCTCTTGAATGCAACAAACCATTTGGTTTTGTTTATTGATCAAGTCTGCCAATCTATATCATTTAATTGTGGGTTCTTATTGAGGTATTACTGAAAGGTATTGATTTATTCCTATCATTCTTTTTTGGTTGTTGATTCTTTTATTTTTCCTGTTTTTAACAGCCTGCTCTGCTTGATGCATTTATTCCATCAGACTTGTTGCCTTTGTTGCTTTTATTGTCTCCTTTTAGGATATCCTTGAGAGTTTTTGGGAGTACTGGTTCAGTGGTAATTAATTTCTTAAAGTTTTCTTTGTTGTAGAATTTCCTTATTTCTCCATGTAGTTTGAAAGATAGTTTTACAGAGTATACTAGTCTGTGTTGAAAGTTATTTTATTTTTGGCCTTGAACACTTCACTCCAAGCTCTCCTGGCCTTTAAAGTTTGTGTTGAGGAGTCTGCTGTAATCCTAGTGGATTTACATTTATAAGTGATATTTTGCTTTTCTCTGGCAGCTTTCAAGATTCTGTCCTTGTGCTGGACTTCTGGAATTTTGACTGGGATGTGTCATGGGTAATATCTCTCATAATGATTTGGGGTCCCATGACCCTTACTTACCTGTATCTTAGGAGCTTTCCCCATACTTGGAAATCTTTCTGCCATGATTGCTGTAAACAGATATTTTATTCTGTATGTGCTGTTGTCTAATTTTTGTCTAATTCCAATTAGTCTCAGGTTAGTCTTCTTTGTGTCACTTACTACTTCCTGGATGAACATTCGGTTTCTAACGTATCTCTGAGCATACTGCCTTGTCCTTCTGATCCTTGAGGTCTGATGTCCTCTCACAGTGGTCACTTCTGCTGTCCATGCATTCAAAAGAATTCTTTATCTCCAAATTTCTGTGGCACCTTCATAGACTATATTTCTTTGCCAAATTTGTCATTCATGTTTTAAATGGTATTAGTCCACTCTTCTAATTTTCCATGTATCTCATAACAACAGTGGCTATATGTGTGTTAATTCCATTGTCTGTTTGGTCATATGGTGTTCACCACGTTTCTTTGATTTCTCCTTAGTCCTTTCCAGCAGCTCGGCTATTTGGTGTTTGATTTCCTCTCCACTGGTGCCCTTTGGATCTCCTTTGGGAGAGCTGGAGTCTTTGGAGACATTTTGTTGCCTTTTTTTTTTTCCATAACTTACTTTTTGTGCTGGGGGTTGAGGTCAAGGAGAGTAAAGAGACTTTATTGTTGTAATAAAAATCTCCTTAGTTAGGATCAGTTCTCCAGGGATGTAATCTTGGCTTTATTTGTCAAGAGGTATTGTCTACAACTTCAGTGTATTTAGTTTAAATGGGTTGGGCCCTCTCACTGTGTTGTAAGGAAAGTATTCGTACTGGATAGAACAGCATCCACAGATCCAACTATATAACAATCCTGAACATTACAATTGTTTGACAATTTCATTCCTTTAGTAGTGCCCTTTTTATTTATTATTTTTTAATAGTCACATTCATCACATTTATTTTGTACCTGTACATGATGCATCTTGGTTCTCCCCCCTCTTCCCCGCCCCTCCCCTCTGTTCCCTCCCTCCCTATTTACAGCAGGTTTATTCATAATTTTCCATATTTTCCCTTTCCCTTTTCTTTCCTTTGTTGTCCCTTTTAGACTATACCATAGTGCTATGAACTGTTAGTCTGGGATGTAGAGGGAGGAGGGAAAGAAAGAAGTGAAAAAGGAAATGGTAAGTCAGTAAGAGGGGAAGAAGGTAAGAGACATGTCAGTAGGTGAAAAATAGCATTTTAGATACTTCTAGAAGTAATTTTATAGCTGGAGTAAAGGATTAGTGTTGAAGGGGTTTGAGAGAATATTTGTGAAGGTTTGAGGAGGGATACAGAGGGAGGGAAGTGTAATTAGATTTGGAGGGAAGTTGTAAAGTTGTCAGACCTCTTAATATATGTGTAGTTATGTTTGCTTGGATTCTCTAAAAGTAATTCTGTTAAAAGTTACCCCAGCATGTTTTGATTTATACCATTCCATTCTCTATCAAGGACTGGCTAAATATATACTGCATGAAAGGTGAAGTAGATGAGAAGAGAAACAAGAGGTTAGGGGAAATGAGCAAGCATGAAGAAGAAATAACAGGCAGGAAAAAGGAAAGAGAAAAGATGAAAAAAAAAAAAAGCCTGAGAGAACAGAATAAAAGAAAACATTAAAAAAGTAAAATAAAAAATCTGAAGAAAATTTTAGAAAGAGAGAATCCAGAACAGACAACAAACAAAAACAAAAACCCAGCAGCTGTTATTCCACAGAGCTGGAGTGTCAACATAGTTCCCTCACACTTCACTCACAGTCCACCTACAGGCCGCCAACCTGGATCCTCGCTCTGGGCTGCTTGACTGTGTGCCTGCGGGCCGGAAGAGCTGTCAGTCTCTCTCGACCCTCTTCCTGGCTGCAAGCCATGCTTTGGATGTGGCCAGATGCAGACCTTTGTTTCTGCCTCAACCATTCCAATTAATCTGGGAAGAAAAGGCTGTGACATGGTCTGTCCAATGCCCGATTCTCCAGCTCTCACCAGGGATCTCCCATGCCCCTTCGCCTCACTGTAGGTCAAATCCTGCTGCTGTCCCCATGCTTTCCCTCCAGAGACTGTCTGCTCTCAGCCCCAGGGGACTTTTTCTGGTCCTTCGCTCTAAGACCTTTATTTGGCCGTGGACCCTGGCCGAAGAGTTCTCTTTCCAACCTGCAGGACTTGGCGTAGTCCCCAGGCATGGCAGAGGCCTCCTCGCCCATGCAGGACAGTGGGTGGTGGGTAGGGTTTCCTGCTGTCTTAGATCTTTCTAGTATTTGGGGACACAATAGGAAAGTGCCCACTCTGGTCCGCCTCTTTTGAATCCCCTTCCCACAAGAGATGCATTTGCCAGGCCCCAGCCAGCAAGCTCAATGCAGCTCACGGTTCATAGTGTGTATTAGTTGCATTAGGGTTCAATTAGAAGAACAGTTTTAATATAAACTATAAACTATATACTATATAGTTTATATATATATGGTAGCCTTACAAGGTAGGCTTACAATGCCTACCTGCAGAGTCAGGCATGGAAGAATGCAAGCGGGCTGTCTGCATGCTAAAGAACCAGAAGATTCAACCAAAAGCCGAAAGCCTGGAGCTCACAGCACAGTCCTGCATTGAGAAGCTCAAGAGTCTGCACTGGAGGGGTAAAGATCTTGCACTGGAAGCCTGGAGTTGGACGTCCAAAAGTGATGGTGAAGACTGGAGCTCCTCCAAAGCAGCAGAAGCGAGACTTCCTTCTTCTTTCCCTTTTTATACCATCCAGGCTACAATCCCATTGGTTAGTGCCACCTACAAGCAGGATGGGTCTTCCCTCTTCAAGAAGGCTGCCATCCAGACATACCCCAAACTTTGCTAAACCAATCTGCTAGGCGTTTCTTATGCAAGCAGACACTAAAAGTGACTATTACATGGTATTTAACCTCCCTGTCTCTGTATATTTCAGAAAAGCTGTAAAAAGGCTTTTGAAATTTTTCACCATAAAGAAATGATAAATATTTGAGCATATAGATGATGTTTACCTTTATTTAATCATTATATAATATACACATGAAGCAAAGGATCATATGGTCCTGCACAAATAGGTACAACTTTATGTATCAGTTAACATACAGTCAAGAGTGACACAGGTAACATTTTGGAAAGGCAGCTCAGTAAACAGCTGATTGGATGACCTCTAATACTCATTGAAATAAGCAAAATCCCACTACCACAGAGAAGGTAGGGGTAGATCTGTGAAGAACAACACATTGAAGACCAGAAATAGTACATTCAAGTTAGTGCTTACACACACTCAGACACGTGGAAACCCAATTCTTTGTTAAGAAAAATGTGTGACTTAATTGAACTCTTTAGAAAACTATTTTAAAAAATAAAATGAAATCCATAAGGAATTGTGCAGTCAGTAATCTACCTAATGGTGTAACAAAACCCAAAATCTCCTGACATCCATTTTTCTGCTCCTTCTCCATCTTGATGGAAGAAACAAACTACTAGGACAAGGGATAAATGATTCACCTTGGTAAATGCCCCTGGGTCCCAATATCCACAAGGAAATTTAAAGTTAATTTAGTGAAGAAAGCTCCAATTTTCTATACATCCTTGATACACCAGATTTCACATATACTGTCACACCTTAGTCTACAGAGTATAGTGGCCAGAAAAGCCACTATGCAATGACATTGCAATGTTACTGATCTTGGTTTTTTTATTCTCAGGATGAAAGTACCCCATTATGTAATTTGTTATTTAAATGTTCACAAAATAAAACAATCACCTATGTTTCTCTATTTTGTCCAAATATTCAGTAAAGTTGCACGAATATTTGCTAAGAGGAAAAAATGAAAATTCAGTCAGATGGACTTCCTGATAGCTAAAGAGCAAATTAATGTATGGTAATTGTTCACAATCCAGAACATTTATTCTATATTAACATCTGTGCATAAATAAGAACAATGTATGTGTATTTTCCCATTAGTAATTAGTTTACAAATTTTCTTGACAAATGATTACCAACCATGGCTCATTGTCAGAACTGGGAAGCTAAGACGGTTCTTATTTTTCAGAGTCACAAATGAAGGCACAGGAAATTCCAGTTGGCTGAAGAAGTAGCACATGAACCTGGCTTGTACCAATTACCAATAGCCCTGTTTACATTCTTCGTATTCTACTTTTGCTCTGCTACTTTAATTTCTTTGTCAACTATATTTGTACTGTGGCTACCTTGCTCAAATTCAAGGTTTTTGATCAACTGTTATAAAAAAAATTAAAACTCTCTTTCACTCTCTTTCTTCTTCTGCAACTGAGGAGACATGCAGGGATAATTCCTCTCAGGCAGATGTTAAATTTATGTTTTTGTTTGTCCTGTCTTTTGTCTCTTGGCTCCTGGAGGCACTGTTCATATGTTTCTGTGCTCTCCGGGTACAATCTGATGTGATTCTTGGCAGACGCTTTCAGAGGGTTCCAGGCTGTTGGATTCTGGCACCAGGGACTTTGGGTAAGTCAGGCAGATATTTCATAATAAGAGATTGTAGAAAGGTGCTTTATACACCCCACAATAGCTATGAAGCTATTTTGTGTTGCAGCTCTCTTAGCCGTGGTGTTTCAAAAATTCTCTCTTCTACAAATTGAGCCTCTTACAGGCCTTTCTAATCCCAAGAGCGTGCTCAAATCCTGGGAACCCACCAATTACTGGCAGCTGGACAGCTTTTCAGGCATAACAGCCACCCAGTCACATAATTACATATCAAAAATATAGAGAATATTTTTAAAGGGATGCACCTCTTTCAGGACAATTCTTTTCCAGAAATCATTTTTCTTGTCCAGTGTGTTTTGATTGTTGTAAGTTACATGATATTTTTGCTTCATGGTAATTTGTATTTGATATGAACTGGATGATTTTTTTCTCCATCCTTTTTGTTTTCTGAGCAGGGAAATAGATCTTTCTCCAGAGAGTCTTCCATGAAAGTTATATTGGAAGTATCTGATATAAACTAAGTACAGTTTTCCTGGGCTTAGGAAAACCATTTGCACAATTAACGATGTTATATAACTTCCAGAAATAGGAAGTTGATATCTTGGACAGACTACAGAGCTGTAAATGAACATTATGCAGTACCAAAATGTTGCTGTTATCACGTACTGTGCCACGAAGAAAAGACACTGTTCTTGAAGATTTCCAAGATCTTTTCATATAACTGATCTTAAGCATGATATTTAGTAAACTTTCTGGTAAGACAGATTGTTCCAAATCTCTTTTTTATAATAGCTTTGCTCATGAATTTGAGTCTGTTAAATAAATCAGAAATAATATATTAAGGTCCTTGTGTTTCCCCATGAGAGACATATTTAGATACTATTGTAAGGCTGCTCATTCCATAAATAGCCAAATTTTGTTTAAAGTTTTCAAGTACCTTATTTAAGGACAATAAAAATAGAAATAAGATAACTGAAAAAATGCTAGATAGATCCAGACATAAGTCCAGGTCCCTAGAGAAAATTGAAATGTGAGTTCCTTAATTGATGATCTTCAACAACACTTTTGAGCCATTTGGATGGAAATCCAAAGTACCAATTATCTCTACAATGTGATATTATGTTACTCTTTAGAAAATCAGAATAACTGTATATAAACGTGACCAGACTAAGTGGATTCTAGCTGGCAGGCCAAGCAAGTCTGAGCACATGCCGTAGAGCAGGTTAACACAAGGTGAAACTATTCATATTTCAAACAGCAATAATGAAGTATATTCTACATGTCATAACATTCTTGTATTCAAATGCATAAATTATTTTAGTAACTTTATTCAGTGTTACAACCACCACCATGTATCAGAATTAGAAGCATTCATCTCCTCAATTAGATCTCGCATGCCTAATAACAGGTAATCTCCATTCTACTTCTGGGCACATGAAACTAATAACGTATATTCTAACGCTATAAAGTTGCCTTTTCTGTTTATCCCTTTTATGGCTGAGTGTACCAATAAAACTTTTAAAAAATTGAGACATTATTGGCACTAAGGTATATATGCCTTCAATTTCACTTATACAATAAATTAGAAAACATTACACAACCAAGACAAATTTGCCTTTTCCGACATTCATGTGAACAAGATCGTGCCGTGCAGTCGTATGTCTCGATTGCTTCACTGAACACCTGTGCATTTCATCCACGATGTAGCATTTATCAGGAATCGGGAGTTATTTCTTCTTCATTGTTGAATTATATTCCATCATATAAAGACTAGTTTGCCTACCGTTCAGCAGCTGATAGCTATTCAGGTTAATTCCAGTTCTGGGATGTTACGAATAATGTTGCTATGAACACTGGCACACAGTCTTTATGTGGACGTGTGTTTTCACTTTTATTGAGCAAAAACTCTCTAAAGTGTTTGTGTTGTTTTATATTTCCCGTTGTAATCAGTGCTTAAAAGAGCTTGCAGGGCTGGGACAAGGCTCCTCAAAAGACAGCACGTGCTTTGAATCAGATTCAGTGCAGGACACAGAAATTTACAAGATTAGTTTACAGTATCTGCCCATGGAGTCAAATGCAGAAGAGTGCAGAGATCTATCGCGTGCTAGAGATGTGGAGAATCTGGTTGATGGCCCAGAGCTCAGAGCAACAGCCCCTGTGAGTCCGCGTCGGGAAGGAGTGATCCGCGAGGGAAGAGGAAGATCCAGCGGTCCACCCGGGAGGTGGGAAGGCCGACGCTGGAAGCTGAAGAATCTGCTCCAGAAGCCCCCGGCCAACGCTCAGGGCACAGACCCAAGAGCAGAACTCCTCGGAAGAGGAGGGCGGCCGTCCTTGGTGACGGTGAGGAAAACCAGCCTCAAGAAAGCGCCCGCAGTGAAGATCAGCTGAAACCCTTCCCGCCTCTTCTCCTTTTAGCCCTTTCCAACGACCAGGCTGACTCAAATGAGGTGGGCACTCTTACGTTGACAATGAATTAACCACCACATTCCCACATTCATAGCCTACTGTTCCCATCCCGAATTATTCTTCGCCAAGAAAAGAGTTCGTAGTGATTACTTATTGATGTAAAAATATCCTGGGCGGCTCCGATCACTTTCCACACTGTGAGTCCAGTCTCCAAGGGGAAAGAAAGAAAGAATGCTGGGTCCCCCCGTCCCCACAGTCGCTGCCCGGGGACTCTGTTTCCACAGCCATCCAGTATTCTTACTCTCTCCCGTGATATTCACAAAGTCCTTTTGGTTATATCCTTCACCTTTATTTTCTACTCTCAGTTTGCTTTTTGAATAATAAAGGTAGCATTCTTCATCTCCATATGCCTGCTTCCCACTTGACTCTGAACCCAGGACAGACCTTCCTATATTGTCACAATCGACAGCTTTTAGGGAATTGTGTTCATAAAACTGGTGTGAAAAAACAGATTATAGTCAGGGAAAACAAAACCTCTGTGTTCAGTGCCTCTGGATCTGACATCCTGGGGGAGCAAATGTGTAAACAAACAAGTAAATGTAGATGAAGGGCCAGGGAACACAAACACTTGTTCTAGGGTTGAGAACATGTAACTCAATGTTTGGGGGATTACCGAGCACAAAACAGCATAAATCTCACTGTTTAGTCACGTGGAAGAAAATTTTTCTCGTTCTTCTAGTTTACCTGATTTTAGCTCCAGACCGAGGACAGGGCAACGATAAAATGAATACATACTTAGTAAAAAACAGGTGGCTGAAAGCATAATGTTAGCACTTATCAAATTTTGAGCATGCCATTAATTGTGATTCTTAATAAAAATGCCGATTATTTTGAATTGCACAAAGAAATTCTGATCTCAAGTGCTAGTAGAGCTCAGAAATGTGCATTAAAAAAAAATTCATTCGAACAGTCCACACTTTGATAATGATTCGACAAACTTAGAAACCATTAACAATTGTTACAGCAAGTGTATTTGTTTCTGTTCTTTATGTTAAATAACAAATGAGTCCAATTTTGGGGCATTTTCTAATGCACAAGTAGCATAAATGTGTATAGAATACTCACTTTTCCAAAAAGAGAGGGGGAAATTGGACAAAGTCTCAATATTTTCTTCAAAATTATTTTATTAGTGTCCTAAAAACAAATTACACTGGGTGGGCCACTATCTGCAGATATTTCTATCTACTAAAAATTTTAATATTTTTGACCACCACTAACTTATTAGCCCCAATTTGTCACTCTGAAGAGGAGGTAGACAGAATTCCAAAGCAAGGCTAGCTATAAGCAAAAGCCTGTCCGAAAATTCTAGGTGCTTGACAGATTATGCAAATCCATGTACAAATACCTCTAGTGACAAGGTGATGCATAAATTCAATGTGTTGTAATGATGAATTCATCATATTGGAAAATATCTAGCTTAAAAATTAAAAGATAAACTTTGCATGATAATTGAAATCCATAAAAAGAAAATAGAAATTATGTCTAATGCATTTGAAATATGACTCAATTTTTTGGCTTTTGCATTTCAATTATATTTTTAGCATACTCAGAGATTGGGTTATACGAAAATAACTTAATTTCAGAAATGTTCAATATTTTAATGTACCATTAAGTATTACACGGGTCTGTTAGAAGGAATCAGATGAGTATTTGTATAGGTATTCAGATATTTTAGTTCCTCAGAGTGCATTTAGTGTTGGTAGAATACAATAAAGTGGTTCATCAAGTATTTTATTGACATACGTGTTTTTGTATGTCTCCGTTCACTAGAGTATGCGGTTCTTAAAAATGGGGATTCTATACTTCTTTTCTTTTTTCCCACTAGAACCTAGAAGTATAGCATTGTAGTTAAGCACCTGATCTTCAGACTTGGAAAGTCCTGATTCCCAATTCTGACTGTGACACTCACTAGTTTATCAGTTATGTGATAAGGCGTATTCCTTAATGTTTCTGAGCTCGACTTTCTTCTCTTCAAGATAAAGACAGTAATACTGTCAGTGCACCAGGGAACAAAAGACTAAATGAAATAACAGGCATAAAATCGTACCCTGCACATGGAAAGTTTGCATAAATAGAGCAGCTGCTGCAATAGCACCTGCTTTAGCAACACTTTTGCTACATAACTGACATAGAATATGCACACAACATAAAGTGGCTGAATAAATTGGAATATAAATTTATGATTATCATATGAATATATGATTTATACCCTTGGTTTATGTTGAGATCATGGTCAATGTAAGTATCATAAATATTACATTTAAGTATATTATATTTGCATAGCTAGTCTTTTAATATATTGTGGCCTGTTTTCGTTCAAAATGAGCTGTGATAAAATACAGCAAACTAATGAGTTGGGATCCTAATCGCAGCCACCTACTGTAGAATGGGGACCACACATATACAATAAATATTACTCAATTATGTTTTGCCTTCAAACTCAAGCGCCAATTCTTAGTGAACTTCGACCAATCACTGATGATAATGAAGAATTCTTTCACAAAAACGACAGACCAAAATGGACTCAATCATGAATATTCTCCTTCGTCCTTCCCCACGTGATGTGGGAGTGAAATCTTCTCAGTTTATAATTTTAAAACACTAAAGTAATTCAAAAAGTGTAAATGAGTTCAAAAAAGAAGATTCCAAAAAGCCAGGATGATATAGTAGAAGAGTTACTAACTGCTTTATTTAACAACTTAAAATCTCCAACTTTTAGCACTGTGCTTAAATAACTTTGATTTTTGATGACACTACCTTGGGTTCCCACTACATGTTAGAGCACCAGAAAAGATGTAAATATTTAAAATATTTAGCAGGAAGATTTTTATTAAAATTACTAGAAGCTCACCAATAAGTAAGAAAAATATATCCGAAGCCTTTATGAAATAACAAAAGGACACAAGAAAGGAATTCCGAATGATTTTCAAGGAAAAAAATAAATAAATAATAAACACATGAATCAGATAGTCTTTTGATTTTAATACTACCTTTGAAAGAACTGATTTCTTCAGAAATAATCACTATTCACTTAGTATTTTAATATAATTAATGACTGAATGAAATACTCCCTTTTCAAATAATTTTTAAAATTAATCTAAATTTGGAATTTCTGAATTAAGATGACTACTAACTGTGACTATTTATTTTCTATTTCCCAATTTCCCATCAAAAAACTTTTAAAAGGGAAGAACGCCACTGGGCAAAAAAAGAATATTAAACAACAGATTGTCAGATCCTGGAAGAATTACACCTGAAACATGTGAATGCAGTTACAGGGAAGTCAAATCCACGGCCTGTGCACAATTAGAGCTTGAAACAAACAGCCAAGTATACAGAGAAATGAGGGAGGGATGTCAAAACATTTTACTTTCTGTCTCTGTCAAATATAAAGCCCAGAAACTGGGAAAATGAAGCAGACACTTCTTTACTGTGGTGAAAGACATTTTCTAAGGTCTCCAGAACTTGGATGGAACTTTTCTTATCTGAAGAAAAGAAAATGCTTAGGTCTAGATTTGGCATTAAAAGCTGAAAGGAGGGAGGAGGAGAGAAGGGAAGGAGTTGAACAAAGGAATTAAGATGTGGAAGGTCCATGTACCAACTCCCCAAAAAGAATGTAATCATTATGTATTAGACACATGTACTAATAAAAGCGAAAACTGAAAAAAGAAAAAGAAATACAACTATCATAAAAAGCAAACAGACAAACATTTTAAAAGGTTGTAAGGACTAGCTGTGTGTTTGGAAAAACAGTCAGTCTAGATCTTTGCCTTACATAGTAGGCTTGATAAAGTGTATTTTATAAAAATCAAATAATAAAATACAGCTATAAATCTAAGCTTAACTAAGAAATGAATTTAAAAATTTAAAAAAACACCTTCCAAGCAAAAGATGAAATTATTTATAATATATGATGTATAATATTAATAATTTCAATGTGTTTTAAACTGATGCAAATCATAAGAAAAATATTAAAAGTCTCTAAAATAAATAATGGAAGACATACATAAAGCCAAATAAAGACTCATTCACACAGAGAGATGTAAATAGCTAATGAGCACATGAATAAATACTCAAACTCACCGGTAATTTAAAATGGCAATGAAACGTCACACTTTGCTTGTCATGTCGGTGAGGCACGACTTTTATATTCTGCTAGTATCCTAAATTACTGCACACACTTGATTAAATAATTCTACCCTAAATACGTAATTTAAAATGCAACCAAAATAGTTCCGTAGAAGTTCATTATACAAGTAAATATCCTAAATATCCTAAATAAATGTAACTGTCCAACACTGAGAAATAATGAATTAAATTATTCAATACACATATAATGACATTTATTATCAATAAAAACCATGTTTGTGGAGTCCTGAAGTAACATAGGGAAATGCTTTTGGCACATTAACTCAAAGAAGTACCAAGCCTAAATGTACAGTTTATCTATGTGCAAAAATACAAATGTTTAGAGAAAAATTATCCGCAATATGTCATAATAGATGTATCTATATTCATAGTTAAAGTAATTCATTTATTACTGTGTTCAAATATTATAATATCCAAGAATTAACTTCATTGGTGTATTTACTTATTTATTATTTGGTTTTTAGAATGTAAATATTCATAAGCCATCTCATTCAAAAGGGTGAAAATCTCCCTCCCAATAGGGTAATCAGATCTAAACAATATTTCCAGTTTCTTACATATCCTTTCAAAGACTCTCTGTGTATATAGCAAATAACCTTTTTAAAATAACATGTGGCAGCATGGTATACAGACTGGTCTGATGCGTCCATACTACATGCTTTTATTCACTTAACTCTATATTTTGCAACTCATTCTATAAATATATAAATTTCTGGAAATTTACTCTGTTTATTCTTCAATAATTGCATGTTATTACTCTGTAGATAATTTCTTATCTTCCTCAGTACAATATTCATATTTATGAATGACAGCAAGAATAAACAAAGGAATAAAATAATTTAGCCAAAGTGCACATGCATTGGTAATTTTAATAATTATTAACACAATCTTTCACAGAGATCATGCCAACTTATTTAACTAATATTAATGTATAATTTTTTTCACAGTGGACAATATTTCCTATAAACCTTTTCTGTTTTTTTATTCAAAAAATAACATTATATTTCATTTGTATTTTGTTATTATAATAATTTTAAAGTTTTAAGAGACAAACTTGACTATTACTCCCTAAATGATTTGTTCTACAAAGTATCACCTTTGTTTTAAATAACAAAATTTTCCCCTTTACTTTCAGTTGTCCTTTTCTTTAATTTTATTTATTTTTTGGGGGGGTGCTGGGGATCAAACTCAGGGCCTTGCACTTGCTAGGCAAGCACTCTAACCACTGAGCTAAATCTCCAGCCCCTTTTTCTTTAATTTTAAATAGGCCTACTGCTGACACACTCCAGATAAACATTCGACCAGAGCTCAGTCCCTTTTAAGCTTAATGTTCCTACTGAATTTCCTCTTTGACTATGAGGTGTCAAAATAATATTTTAGAAGGGAGCACAGGTGCCTACAGTCTTACTCCTCACTTTTGATAGATTTCTATTTTGCGTTAAAGATATAGGTGGATCCAACCCAAAACTATAGCCTCCCCTCCCACAGAACAGTGACAGACCCTGGAAATAGCCTTCTTTTACTTCCCTCAGTTTTAAATTTTTGCTTATTATAATTAAACACAGGCCTGAAGGCTTGCCATAACTCAATTACTGACCCTGGACTGGGTTGAGTTGTTAGGAGAATTGGTTCCATAATTGATGGAATGACAAGGTCAGCAGCTAGCTAGGTCCTGTATGCCTTTTCTCTGGGACAGACCACACAAGTGGAGATATGATTTCACTGACAGCTATATACTATGAATGATTCTCCTGCTGCTATATTGTCATTAAGCAATACGATGTGATGACATTTTCAAAACAGTTCCCATTTCTTCAACAGAAATGCCACATTAGAGTGACTCCATGTGTTTGTTTGCAAGTGTCCTCTGCAATCAAGTGGTATGTGATGCTCTAAAGCTGGGGACTGGGACTGTTTCTGATCTACATCTTGAATGTAAAGATACCTGTACTAAAACTGTGATAGAAAGGACCTTAATTTGTGCATAATGAGAAGAGAAGAGAAGATCCTAGAGAACAGAAGATCCCAAATTAAAACCAAAAATCATTCTAATTTCATTTCAAAGGTCAAGAAATTTAGTGTGACATTATGTTAGAGAGTTTATTTGTAGAAATCTAGCTGTTTTCTTTAATCAACCTTTTTAAAAGAGAGCTGTCTAATCTCCATCTATCACAGAAAAACAAGCAATGCAAATGAAAGGTTCTTAACCAAAGTATTTTGGTTTTGTTTTCCAAAAGTACATGGTCATTGTATCAGTAAGCTTGCCTGTTGCCTGCACAGATACCTGACAAGCCACAACTCACAGAGGAACATGTTGATTTACTTCACGGTTCTGGGGTTCCAGTCCATGGTCATCTGGCTCCAAAGGGGAACATCAGGGAGGAAAGGTGTGGCAGGGTGAGGAGCCGAGCAGGGAACAGTGCCAGAGAGGAAGGGAAGACTGTGCACGGTCCCCAAGGTCATGCTGCACCGCTTACACTGACACACCCAGGAGCGTGCTGTACTAACCAGTCAAGCTGACCAACAGCCCTAACAGTCACAGTCATACAGCATTCAATTTTCAGTACATAAAATCAAACTTCCGCTCTGGTTGTTTCCTTTATTTTTCAAATCATAGCACTAAAGATGACAGTATAATTCTCTTTGTTATGATGTTACTAATTTCCAAATTCAAGAAGAAGAAAAAAAAAAGACTTACAAGACTTACACATCTTGGAAAAATATCAAAAACTCCATTTTATTTTTCCTGTCCCTAAATGTCCCCTTAAATGAAATGAAGCCCCAAACAGGTCCTATCTTTGGAAATGCCCTGCAGCTTGTTGACTTAATTTCTTAGTATCTATTTCTACTTTGAAATAGTTCAATCTCTGGTCACTGCTGACAAAGTTCTCCCTACATCCTTACTTGAGTTTGTTACAATCAACCTTTTCCTTTCTATCATTCTGACAGTTCACCCATCATTCCACTCACTCTTAATCCATTACCTTGCAAGTTTCAAGTTAACAGAAAGCTCTGTACTCCTGCTATTATGTTTAGATTGAGATGGGAGGAAATTAAGAAATGATATACACTATCATCTACTTTACAGATGAAAAAGCATCCTCCAAAGGCTAAAGAAACAGCAGACACCATTTGATAGCCATGTTTTGTCAGTACCTAAATAGGGATAGAATTGAGGTATATATTTGCTGGCTCAGGGCACCACAACATACCCCTGCCGAGTAAAAATCTTTTAACTCTCAACAAACTGGACTAAAATATTTTCCACTTTCTATTTAAAAGTACAATGTACTGCAGTTACACTTCAGAGTAGAACTGAGTTAGCCATAGCCATTATCAGCAAAGAGTTTTTTTCAAAAATAATTTAAAATAAGTGATTCAGAAAAGCAATTGTGAGAATTCAAAATAAGAAACAGTAAGTTCAAATTAGAAAGAAGCATCTACCATCTGAAGATTACTCTCAAATATTTATGGCTTAACGATCTTTCTTTGTAGTTTCAGGGATGATTATTTGTGTACCAATTTCAGATTTCTAACTAAGAATGGAAACATTCTCATCACAACAGTAATAGCTGTCAATCACAATAGTATCATTGTGTTAGCAATCACCACACTTTTGAAATACGTACGATTATGATGTCCATTTTACAAATGAACCAGACGCATTATAGGCAAATAAATCCAGAACCAACATGTGTCAGTGAATAACATCAACCACCATGTAATCTGAAAGCCAAAATTTGTCTCCCCCATACACTGACCCATCCTTAATATTTTATCCATATTTTATATCCCTACAAATACTTGTTAATTAAGACCCTCTTAATTTCTTACATGAGGTATTATTACAACTGTTTCTCTTATATTTAAATTTCTTCAGTCTTCTCTGTACTCTTCAAGTGCAAATTTTATGCGATGTTTCCAGGCACCACTTTAAGCTTGTTTTTATCCATAGCAATGATTTTAAATGTTTAACCAAGACAACTTCCACTGAAAAGGAGAATTTCCTTGTTGAGAAAATAAGTTTTAAAATTGTCATTCATAAGAGTAAAATAGAAACTCATCAGTAGGGCACTTAGGTCCTCATCATCAGCTATACCACTGCCTCAGTTTTATTCTCTCTTCTCCAACTTCTCTTCCAGGCCTAGGTTTCCACAAACTGAATTGTCCACGTTTCTCCAAATGCCACATTTCACTGTGCCTCTGTGTTTTAGATCTTACGGCTGTTCTGCCTAGCACTCCTTTTTTTCCTCTTTCCTAACTTCTTCCAAGAGGCCACCACCCAGAGGCGTAGCTGGGAGAAGGTCGAGGCAGTGGTCTAAACTGAGTGGTACATTTTTAGGGTGGTATTATTGACCAAAAGGAAAATTATATTGCTAACCATTTACTCCATTTTAACAAAGTGAAGATAACAATGTTACATCTGCAGTTTATTACACTCTTGAAATGTTATCTTATTTTTTACTGAATATACTCTGCAACATTTGTAATATTTTTGCAAAGAATTCTTTTTAAATTATTACTAACATAAAAAATTACTAACGTGATTATTAGTATTTCCCTTACCGCCTCAGTTAACTATTATCATAGCTTATTATGATAATAATGTAAGGTTCTTTTGAACCCTATTTGATGTTAAGCTGAGGTTTCCTGTGTGTGTGTGAATGCAGCGGCTTCTCCAGCCGCATGGCTGCTTGAGCGGGAATCATCCTGAGTGGACGCACCTGCGTCTCCACCTCACAGCTGCTCCGTGCAATTCCTGGGTGAGCAGTCGTGCGGGGAGATGATGCCGTGCTGACCTGCGAGATGGCCTGGAGTTGAGACAGCACTTGTACCCTGGTTCTGGTTCCCATAAATATGTTTTTCCCGCTGTACGAGGCTGCGGAAGTTTCACAGCATGATTGTTAAACTAATAATCAGAACACAGCTTGTCAGGGTGTCTATACTATATTCTTGTCTAGTTGATACTTATAAATAATTATATTTGAAAATTTAAAGCAGGTAATGCAAGAAAGAAAATAATTGTATTTTCATCTTATTACTGTCTGCATTTAATTCTGCATATATAATTTTTATAGTTATTCAAATTTCCAGTAGTACTCATTAAAAGTGAAGCAAGTAAAGGTGAGTTTTCAAAGAAAAGGGCAAAAAGTAACATTCTAGATTATCACAGTTTTTCTGTGTAATGAATCACAAAAATTACTTAACCTTTCTCTATAGATCACTGCAATTTTCTACTTTAACTAATATTGTGATTACTGTATTTTTTATTGAATAAATAAATAATTGCAAAAATTATCGACCTGTTTCTCTGTACGTCATTTTAATTTTCTGTGTCAGCAGGTTAATGTATTCAGATATGTTGGAGGTCAACAAAGTGAAGGACCCGGAGCAGCACAATCTCTTGCTACATCAGCCACCACCTTTGATCCTCTGACACTAATCTCCTCTTTGAAGCCTTCCTGACCCAGGTGGCAGAAATGAATCTACCACATTTCGTTCAGCTTCTACTGATTTTGAGCAACTACTTGTAACATTGGCAACTGATTTGTAAACTTATCTTCCCACATGAGACTATTGCCTCTTTACAGCAGAAACTGCAATGAATTTTTATGTGTATGTTTGTTGGCTATATGTTATTTGGTACTGGGTGACTGCCAATAAAGGAAAGAAAGAAATAAAAATGAATGCTTTACTCTGAGTCTAAAGTTTAGCTCACATTTTAGTTAAAAAGGAGAAATGTTAACAGAAAAATAGGGTGTTGTACAGAAAAATAGAGTGACTAGAGTTCAGAATAACCTATTATATACTTTAAGAGGAAGAGAGGAGGTCGAAGGTGCCAGACATAGAGAATTTAGGAGGAGATGGGAATTATAATTACCCTCACTCAATCAATGTGCATAATATGTATGTGTTAAAATAGTCGCACTCTAACCTGCAAATATGTATGTGTTTCACATGTTAATCGACAGTTTAAAAAGGAAAAGAAATGGTGGCTGACATACAAAGGGAGACAATTTTTGATAAGTGGGAACTTCTCTGAAAGAAATGAACATAAATGCATGAACCTTGAAAGAGGAAAACTAATTGCTCTGAAAACCCTGCATTGAGAAAGAGAAGCAAGCGCAGAGACGGATTCAGCCTTCAACCAGGGGTCAAGCTCCTTGGGCACAGACACCAGCCACGGCAGAGTCACCACTGAGACAAAGAGATACTGGTGCAGAACTTGGAAACAGCCTCCCACGGCCTGCTGTTGGGAGCTGAAGGTGGTGTCCATGAATATCTTAGGTCTCTGCCATTCAGGTCCCTGAGCAAAGCTGTTCACAGCCAGTTTAGGTTTATATAAGAAGGCGTTTCGGGTAGGAAATCTCAGATATTCCTCCCTCCCCAGAGGTGGTCCAGGTTAGTAAAGGTAAAGTACCCTCTTTGTCTTCCCAGAGTAAATTTGCTTACATTCAGAGAAATTTCTCTGTCTCTGGAGAAGAGGATGAACAGCCAAGCTCTGTGCAAAACAAAGATTATTTTGCCTTTTTTTTTTTTTAATTTCTGTAATGTACTTTATGTCCATGTACTATCCAGCTCTCACTAAATAAACCCGGGTGGAATGGGACCCAGGAAAACAATATATATTAGTACTCTGGGTGCAGCTTTCATTAAGTAAATAACTGAATCCTTTTCTTCTGACTCAAAGGCCTTGTGTTGTTTGTCAGTATTTAACCCTCTTTAAAATATGTATTTATTTATGTTTATGTAAATTATTATATATTACAGTCAACTAAGTGTACCGTAAGTGGGTTCAATCTTAGACCCCTCACAGTTCTTGCATTACACCAACCAATGCTTTAAGGTCTGTTTATTAATCGATTAGTCTTGCCCAGACTAGAACAAGGATCAAGGGCAGAACTAACAAATTAAAAGACGAGTGATGCTCTATTTTATTTCCATAACTTTGATATTTCTTGACCTAAGTTCAGTTTCTTAAAATTAATGAAAGACAATTTTAGCATTGTTTGTTAGGTAAAGGAAAATTATCATTTCTTACATTGAACAGTTTCAAATTTTTACATGACAGAAATTCTTCCTGGTGGGTGAAAAAGATAGAAAAACAAACTAAATATGTATGTCTCTACCTTGAAACTGATGAATATTTTCATTCCATCTAGTTGCAATTCCGGAGTTCATTCAACTTCTTTTAATTTGATTCATGAAGTTGTAAAAATCCATTGCATGCAATCATGGCACGTTCATGTGGAGAGTGATGAATTTTTCAAAATAGTGATAGCTAAAAGAAACAAAGAGAAAAATTTACTTTTTTAAATTTGAAGATACCAATTTGTATGTGGAAAACACAAAAACAATGAAGTATAGATAGGCTTAAAATAACCAAAAAGAGCAATAATTCAAATTTTGCTAATATTCAGGTAATTTAAGGCAGGAAAAGCATGCTCTCTTCTATAAGGACATTTTATAATCATGAAATTGTAAGTATTACTATTCTACCTTATCTTCCCATGTCCCTTCCCACACCCAGGCACAGGCTACGATCAAGTAATTGATTTCTCATTAAAATATAACACTTGTTTAAATTAGTCTTTGATGGTATCATTTTAATAAAGAGTATTTATTTACTTACTTATTGGGTTATGATAACTCAATTCTAGCAAGGTTATTTAATATATTTTTAAAATAAAAGTGAAGAATCGTGTTGACCAAGCTCATCAACAGGTACAAGAGATGACGGCAACGACTAGATCTTCACCATCCAAGAGAAGGACCCCAAGAATCTCAAGAATGGAGCTCTTCAGCCTTCAGACTTGGAAAGACATAAGATGAAAGACATCCCAAAGAGGCCTTTCTCACAGTGTTTACTAACAATTATTTCTCCTCTGTTTCCAGAGCTGAAAGAGAAGAGCCAGGCGTGGGGGAAAACTCGGGGTCCATAGTGGAGCCGCGTGGCGCCATCTACCTGGTAGAGGAGGCCTGCCCAGCATCTCCGACACCACGGTGGCCCAGCTGGTGCAGCAGCTGCAGAGATATGCTATAAGCGGTGAAGGAACATCATCCCACTGAAATTCCTTTGGCATTCAGGGTCTTGTTTCTCCTGTTTTCTTCTTCATCATCCTTCTTTTTAAAAGTCAGTGAGAGCCTTTGCCAACTCTGCCGAAGAGGCGCTAGTGCCCGGGGACGTTCGGGGTCCTTGCCACAGGAGCCACATGAAGTCTCTCAGATGGAGTGGGAGGGTCAGTTCCTTCAAGTGGTTTTTTTTTGTTTTTTTTTTTTTTTGGCTGTTTTTAGTTTTGGGTTTTTTAAAATTTTAACCATAGTGCACATATTCAAGGAAAGTATCTTTAAAAACAAAAACCAACCCTGAAATGTATATTTGGGATTCTGATCAGGCAACTGAAGACATGAAGCCTCAGGGATCCTGCTTTATGTGGCTCACTCCCCGCAGGGATGGGGACGGGGAGGGAGACGCGCCCTGGTGGATGGTGTACAGATTTGTACATAGTGTCATTTTTACAGCACCCTCTGGCGTGCACAAGGATCACTGTGCACATACTTGGCCAAAGGCTTCTGCAGATACTGTCCGTGGAGTAAATATTCGACAGGCCGTAACTTGGGTCTATTGCCTTGCCTTTATTACATGTAAATTTTGAATTCCATGACCAGTGATTTGGGTTTTATTTTGTGTTTGCAGGGTTCACCATTAATGGTAATTAATGCCCCTCTTACAGAACACTCCTATTTGTACCTCGACAAATGCAAATTTTCCTCTTGTTTGCCCTGCACCCCTTTTGGTACACGTAGAAGTTGATTTCCTTTTTCATTGATGGTACTATTTCTTAGTGTTCAACTTGGATCATCTGTTGCCTCATGAAGCTTTAAATTATTACTTTACATTTCTCCCAGATGAAGTGCTCTGGTCTCACCTCTGTTTGGACTCGTGCCACTGCCTGTCTGTGCCCGCCATCCCATCTCCTCCAACACAATGTTCCATTGCACCTTGTAGTGGACTGTACATATCCTCTTGCCCACCTAGAAGTGTCTGGATGCTTACACGAATAAATTTTATAACACACTTAAAAAAGTATTGTGAATTCAGGAGCATGAAATTCTAGATTTCTAAATATCTGGAAAAACACGAAAAGAATAGGATTCCACATTGTTACTGACACAGAACATTCTTAAAATTGAGTTTCACTTAAAGTAACTATTTTCAGTTGATTAATGCGGAACCATGTTGGAAGACACCTTTTGTGGATGTATTTTCTTTGGTATGTTTGCAGTTTGACGCACTGTAGAGTACAACGCTGTTAAGATTCTTCAGCTGTAATTACAGTTACTTTCACTTCACCTAACAAAAACTCCAACAGATATTCCGACACAATTTGATTTCCCAACACAGAGCATTGTGCGATACTGAAATTTCAGCTCTCTGTCTGCAAACCACCTTTTTCTTCTTTGTCATCTATATGATGAAATTATTTGAGGTATATGGCACAAACTATGGTCAAGTTAGAGACTTTTTAAATTTGATTGTCAAAAATGTAACAAACCGAAACAAAAAATAACACTGCTGCTCTCGCAGCTTAAAAGGTTGCAACACTGTGTCTTCTCCCCTTTCCCACACCTAACAGGAAGTGTTAGGATTGTACATCAGGATGGATCCCCACAGCGGATTGAGAGCCTTTTCCTCTAAGTACCTCCCGCTTCACTTTAATTATAGCTGGCGAGTGTCCCAGGACGTGAAATATAGAGGAATCAAGCATGGATACAGTATTGGCTAATCCTCAGTGTGGTTTTAAGATCATCATTTAAAGAACGCATTAGAAAAACAGTCATTTGGATGATGTAAAATGAGAATTATTAAGACACTCAGGAATATACCATAGGTAATAATCCTGCACCATTAGACAACTTGATGTGGCATCCTAACAGGTCCTCATCAGCTTTTTAAATTATGCGAAATTTTGTGTCAGGTTTCTACATAATTTGTACAATTAGAAATAAAGTCTCCCCTTCATTATTCATAGTCTCCTTTAATTCTGATGTATGTTACACTTTTGAATATCTTGTCCTTTTCAAAACTTGAATGTATGTACTCATGTTAAATAGCAAAGACCTAGTAACTTTTCCTATAGGAACCTCAGTCACATAATTATTTTATAAGTGAGAACCTAAATCCACAAAGACTTTCCTTTTTTGGCACTTCTAAACCTAGTAAATTTACTTGGTAACAGTTTGGTGCTAATGATGCCAGTATTTTTTTGTCTCTTTGTTTTTCCTGTTTATTGATAAATTATTTCTGTGATGTGAAATGGGACTCCTAATTCTAACTATCCGTTTTATAAATTAGCTCTTGGCTATATTGAATACTAAAAAGAAAACTTGACTGGGAAAGAGAATTTAGTATATCAGTATCAGTCAGTGGTTACTAGAGGAACAGATTTAATATAAAATATACAAATATGTAAGAATTTACCAGATTGGCTTACAATAGCCACCCACAGAGTCAGAGGTGGAAGTGTGTAAAAGGTCTGGGTGTGCACTGGGGATCCGACGGATCTAGTTGAAGGCCTGGAGCTCCGTGTAGTGGCCTGTATGAATCTGCATCAGGAGCCCAAAGGGTCTGTGCTGGAGGCTGAAGAAGGGTCTGTGCTGGAGGCTGAAAAGTCTGTGCTGGAAGCCAGAAGATGACGTCCAGAGTGAAAGCAAAGACTAGAGTTCCTCCAAAGAAAACAGAAGCAGCCTCCCTCCTCTGTTTCCTTTTTGTAGCATTCTGGCGATTATCCTCCCTCAGGTGGATCTTCCACACCCAGAAATATGCTGAGCCAGTTTAGGTGGGCATTACTTACTCAAAGTGACACAATCAATCAACCATCACATATAGTAAAACTATCTTACAAAGACTATTCTATTGGCAAAGAGAAGCACACACATTGAGCACACATCACACACACACACACACACACACACACACACACACACACACACATACATTGATATCTCTTGTCATAATGTGCAGTAACATACATTTGACCAAGAAAATGTAAAATCATAGCTATATTAAGCATTATTCACTAAGGGAAATAGTGTTTAGATGACCACACAAGACGTCTGTAGGATCAGTCAAAATCTATCACACCATGAGGAGACACATATCCTCAATATGTTTTTCTACAAAAACAATTTCAAACCCAGGCACGCCTGTAACCCCCAACACTCTGGGAGGCTGATGCAGGAGGATCTCAAATTTGAGCCCAGACTGGGCAAGTTAGTAAATTTGTAAGACCCTCTCTCAAACTAAAAACAGTTTAAAAGGGCTGAGGAAGCAGCTCCAGTGTAAAGAGCCAGGGTTAGATTGCCAGTACCAAAAAAAAAAAAAAAAAAAAAAAAAAATCCATAATGTCTCTCCATTTCTAATTATATGTTATTGGTTACAGATTTAGGCAAGTGATATTAATAACCTCTCATATGGTCTAATTACTATCTGATTAATATTTAATATTATTATTTTCCTTTATTATTTGGGCTATAAGTCATTTGGTTTCCTGTAACATAAGCTGATTTGGGTAATGTCTATCATAAATCTTAGATTATATAAATTCACAGAAGAGTGTATGCATATCTACATACAGTAGGCCCCTGAAATTCACAGGGGTTATGTTCCTGGAGCACCCTCAATTTGTAAAAAGCTGTGACTCTCAGATATGGTCAGAAAAATGCCTATAAATGCCTATTTTTATAGCTTAAACCCTAAATGTGCTATGTCTCTGGAAATTATGTAATTTAATTTAATAAAATACTGCATTAATAAAGCCTTAGAAGGTGCAGGGCATTTTGGCAGCATCTTAGGGATCGCAGGGCCTTAAGAAGAATGAAACTGAGAACATTTAAAATAGCTACACGCGGCACAGCAAACTATTAGGATGCGGGAACGTTGGTGCATCTGCTGGAGATGGGTTATGGGGCAGTAGCCAATCAGCAGCAAGGAGAACTTAATAACGGTCTCCGATTGGCTACTTGTAAACCTCCCACCAAAAGACAATTGTGGAGGACATTTGTGATTTCCACCAAATTGCTGGGGTTTCCACAAACAGTTATTACGTCCTAAGGAAAATTCACAAATGACAGAGGTGTAAACTCTAAACCCTGACTTCTGGGTGGGGGGATACTGTATTCAATTTGACTATAAAATATGTGAAAATCATTTTGTCATAACACTCTTCTTATCTTCAGTGGACTCTAAACTATGTAACTCAAAGATTCGTTTTGAAATAATTTTTCAAAACTGGATATTTAGATAAACAAATCAATTCTTTCACTGACCTTGGTTTGTGCATGACTTACCATGATTTTGTATTAAAGTCTTAATACTTTGTCAAAGGTCAGGTGTATCTGCGTGTACATCCTCTATTCTGTTGCTCTGCATGTCCACATCTGTACCAATGCCATGTTGTTTTGTTCTTGTGGCCTCGTGATCCAGCTCGAGATCCAGGATAGTGATGCCTCCTGCTTTGCTCTTGTGGCTCAATCAGCATTGTTATTGTTTTCTGGGCCTTGTGGTACAGCATTAGTTTACTTATTTGGAATCACTCTGCTTTTCTGATGTGGGCATTCACAGATATAAACTTACCCCTTCGAACTGCTTTCATTGTGTCCCACAGGTTCCTATATGTCGTGTTGTCATTACGCCTTGATTCTAGGAAGTATTTGATTTCTTCTGTGATTTACTGATTGCTCAAGTAGATTGTTTAATCTCCACATGTTTACATAATTTCTGTGGTTTCTTCTGTCATTGATTTCTGGTTTCATTCCCCTATGATCCAATACTATGCATGAGATTATTTTCATTCTTTTGTATTTATTTAAGCATGCAATGAAAAACAAATACATTGTGCCAATTGTCTTAACACATTGTAGCAAAACCTACTAAGAAATATTTATAATTATTTCTCTAGCAAAGAGGTAGTAGCATGTTCAGTTTCAAATATGCCCAATTTAATGGCCAAAATCTCATGGTGTAGAGATTCTCTCTATCTATCTAATCTATCTTTCTGTCTATTTAAAATTTCCATGACACTGAATAACACTAGTTTCTTCTTATTCTTTTTCAACTCCGCTTGGAAATAAATCAGGTCAAATGGGGTGGCACACACCTGCATAGGAAGCTGAGACAGAAGAATCCCTGATTCCAGGCCAGCCTGAGCAACATAATGAGACTTCGTCCCAAAATCTATGGGGGAAAAAAAAGAAAATCAAACACTTTATTGTCCACTACATCTTATAATTATTCATCTTGTATCTTCTGTATAATGACCTCTGGATGGAAAAAATTCTAGCAATTTACTTAATACTCTATTTGAAAGTTTGCTAATAAAGAATTCCATCAATATTTTTACTGAATTCACTGGATTTTAGATTGGAAATTATCTTTTAATCAAGTAGATACAGTCATGTAGCTATAAAGCAAATAAATTAAAACATTCATATAAAGCACAAGAGAGATTTGTATTCTCAATATATCACTGAATTTTCACATAAGGACAAGCTAATCATTCATTATCATGGTCTATAAAAATACTAATCTTTTAATGGATTTCCATTTCACTAAGCATGATACTGATGACTCTCAATATATCTCTATTGCTTCTCTTACCTTTGGGTGTTATTACAAAAAACTATGAAGAAAGCAGTGTTACTCAGTATCAGGAAAATTGCTTAAAAGACATAGGTTTCTACAGTTTGAATTGCAATAATTTGTAAAATTTCTCACAATACATTAACATGCTTTTTAAATCATCTGGCTTTTAATGTATAGGAAATAATGCTGCCAGGGTCTAGTTTATATTCCTTCTTTTTTTTCCACAATGGAATTGTAGCCATTAAATTGAACATATCTGGAACATTAGTAAACCTGGAGTAATACAGATTATACCAGCAAGACAGAGTTATAAGACAAAATGAAAACCAAAAATACAACTTTCATTTTGATGTATTAATATTAACTATTTTTCTTCAACACAGACCCTATTCCTAGCACACAGAATAAATAGCACCTACTTTTTTTTCTTTTAAAGACACATAGTATAATATCCTTGGCTTCTGTGAAAATTTTAAATATGGAAAATATTCAAGTGTCCCTGATTCATAAATGTTTTAAATACCTATCCAATATCACATTTAAAGAGAGATATACTTCCTGAGCCAATGTATGAATTACAAGAATCATCGATCACCCTCAGAAAGTGTAGTCTCTCTGTGCACTTACAGAAAAATCACTGAGATTTTTAAGTGATAGTTAAGATTCTTTTAATGATGATTATAAATGTTCCTTTTTATGCTATTTGAAGCAGCTGTAGCTGTCTTTTTTCCTTTCTTCTTTTCTTAGGTTTTTTTTTCTTTCTCCTTTTTTTGGCTAGTTAAAATAAAGTGAATATTGGCTGGAAGCTAGAAAAGTAATTCCATTATTTAAATGGTGGTAGCTTGAAATATTTAAAGAAGAGAGTGATTTTTTCACTTGCTTCTACTACACAATAGCAACAGCAAACTTTGGCAAGAGGTGTTGGGCTCCACATTATCATAGCACCACAGACATGGAACTATTCGCAGACTCATTTATCTTAACATGGCACTGGTATTATTTCCTCTGGGAAAAATGATATAAAAAATGCAAGAATTTTTTTTATACCTGAGTCAGTAATAGATGAATATATAAAAGTATTACAGAATCAGAATTAATGAAGTATGAAACAATTGATCTGTAACTTTCAAGAAGAAAGAAAAAAATAAGCTTAACTAATTGTTTTATGAAAAATTTCCAACATCTAATAGTTTCTTGTTCTCTTTTGTCGAGATTCAATTTAAGCACACATTTTCCTTGTATCATCATTATTTGTACTTTGTATGTCATAAGACTTTAATCAAGTGATAAAAGTATTCAGTGAGTGTGGTCTAAAAGAATCTCTAAACTCTATGTCTGATGCTATAACATAGTAAACGATAAAAAGGCAGGAAAATACATTTTATTTACGGACAGCATTTAAAATTAACATACATCAAATGGGGTGTAGAATGTATTCCATCGTACAAAGTCAACTACGAAGCCATTAAGTAAAAGAACTATGCTGAGTCAATGATCTTAACTTAAAGAGCATTTTAAAAGAGAAAATTTCAGGCTAAAGTTGGAATCAGTTACTATTTTATCTCAGTTAACTTTCCTGCCCTGCAGAATAATAGTATTTAACAAGGAAGAGTAGGAATCAGTACAACAGCAACATCTGTATTTTAACTTACGTTGTTAGTCGGATATCTTTGTAAAATGCAGCCTGAAATAATGCCTTCCATTAGGAGTTATGCCTTCCTTCCTTTTTCATTGGTGAGTATTATTTTTACAGGTTACCGGGCTTCATTTTGGCCCAGACACAGGCATGTGTGCAGGTAACATACTTTGATTGCTTCCACTGCCATTTCACCCTTGTTTATCTGCTCCCACTGCCTCCAATTCACTTGCTTTTCTCTAAGAGGACGCCTTCTGCTTTCCTGCCATCTTTCTGCTTTGTTTGTTACTGTTCTTGTTGCTGTTGTTTGTTTGTTTTAGATTCTACATAGGAGAGGAAACATATGATATTTGTCTTAATGAGTCTGGCTTAGTCACTTAACGTGATGATGTCGAGTTCCACCCATTTTCCTGCAGATGACATGACTTCATTCTCCTGTGTGGCTCAGTAATTCTTCGTTGTGTGAATATGCCATATTTTCTTTATCTACCCATCTGTTGACAGGCACCAGGCTGCTTCCTTCGCCTAGCTATTATATTTGGACCACAATAACATGGGTATGCAGCTATCTCTGCAGTAGGCTGACTTGAAAGTTTTCAGGATTCTACCGAAGGGCAGTATAGCTAGATCAGACGGTGTACCTACTGTTGGTTCTCTGAGGAACCTCCATACCAATTTTCACAGGGACTGCACCAGTTTACCTTTCCACCATGTTCTCTCCAGCATTTGTTGCATTTCATATACATGATGATGCCCTTTCTGAGGTGACATGGAATCTTAATAAAGTTTTGATTTGTATTTCTCCAATGGCTAATGAAGTTGAACCTTTTTTTTTTTCATATACTTATTGACCGTGTGTATTTTGTCTCTTGTGAAGTGTCATTTCAGGTCATTTGCCAATTTCTTGCCTTTATTTTGGGGTTAAGTTTTCTGAGTTATTTATATAGTGCGGATATTAAACCTCTGTTGGAAGATTAGCTGGCAAACATTGTCTTCTGTTCTGTAAGCGATCTCTTCACTCTGCTAGTAGAACTTTCCAGTAAATGGTAAAACTAAAAATGAATATAGCAGTATATTTACCTTGTGAAAGTTATCAACAAATAAATAATAGCCAGTAAAAAAAATTTATCATTCTCCAAAATATGACAAAGAGATATTTTAGTATCATGTTTCTAGTTCATCTTTTTAAAAAGTTATGTAGTGTTACATAAAACTTCAAAAAAAATTTATGGTATTTTTAATCACATATTATCGCCTATTAAATTTTACAACAAAAATAGAAACAAATCCACATAAAAAGATGTGGAATCTCTTTCTTTTCCTATAAAGGAATATTCAGATTTTATAACAAGTGGAACGAAGGAAAGATCAATATCAAAGGCACAGAGTTCACAATATGGGGAATAAACAAGACAAATGCCTTATATTAAAGACATAAGGTGCAAATACCCTTCTTTATGACTGTAATCTATCTGTCTCTCAATAGAAATAGATATATTTCACGTTTTCTTTATCTGTTCATCTGTTGATATTATATAGGCAACTTCTATAATTTAGATATGGTGAATTTTGCCTCTATGAATATCATTATAATATGAAGATTTTAACTCTTTTAGGGAAAATACCTGGAAGAGGTACAGATGGGTTGAAAAGAATTTCTAGTTTTAATTTTATTTGTAGGAAAATGGACCTATCTTGATGCCATTAATTCCACAAAATTTTCAGATACAGAGGGTTAAATATTGCATTATTTCTCTAATATGAGAAACCCAAAATATAAATGATTTAAAGAGCAAAATAAAAGAGAGATGGTAGGAAGCAGCAATGTAGACTGTTGAGATGGGAAAGTGATCAGAGAGGGAGG